>UYYF01004412.1:0-72172 GCA_900618365.1 Thelazia callipaeda
TTAGAAGTATTGATTGATCTTTCCCGTTCTCTAATTAGCAGTCTTCAAAATAATGGGAACGTGTAACAAGTTGGCACTCGTCTCAGCAGACAATTTATGATTTTACGTCAAATATTGCTGAAAATAATCATCAAACTTACTTAGCTCTAATATCAAATGGAGAATAAGTGATGTCATAAAGTGGCAATGCAAACTTGCCCGAATAATTATTGCAATTATTCATATTTCTTCCTCAAAGTGTTTCAGTTCAGCTTATAACTTGCGTATTATACAACGTAAATTCTATCATGAAGATAACAAGTGAGCTTCTGAACTGTTAAGTCTGAGGTGACCTGTTATCACTCCATTCTTTCAATCAAGACAGTTGGGTTTATTCTGTATGTTACTCTTAGGCTTCAGTATCACTGGAATTTATTGTAGAAATTCAAGTTACAGTTATTAATAACTGCAAGCAAAATCTGACAAGACAGCTGTTGTGACGAATTATGGTCATAAAATATATTTAAAGATGTATTATTATTAGCAGTTAATGTGCACTAAAATATTTGAATAATTTTATTCATAATAATTTTGAATATTTATTGAATATCTGAATGTGTCTCTTCATTATACGTTTGAGCTGTTAGTGAAGCAGTTAGTTATCTGTGCAAGTTTTCATTTGTTTGTACTCAAACACACTAAGCGTAGTTTTTACTACTTCCGACTCCTCGTCCTTCCATCTTTAGTTTTCAACTATACGTGAAAATTTTTATTGAGTGAGATAAATTATAGCAACTTACTGGAAACAAAAGCTGTTTGCTGCAGTAAAAATTAAAAATAATTTAGTGACTGATTCGATTTTACTGAAATTATTCAAGTCAGACTCTTTTAGGTGCATAATGCAAATGTTTGCACCAATCGAATGTATTTAATTTCTTATTACAGGAATGAAATTTTAGGTATCTGAAGGCAATCTGCATCTTAACAGCCTGCAAAATGAAAATTGGTGATCATCAAGCAGAGCTTATCTTCCGTAACAAACCAATTGATGTAGTCAAAGAGAGAAAAGTATTTTTGCTATTTCAAATTTTGTTAAAATAATGGATGAAATAATAAATACCAAAGTTCGGCTTGTATCACATATGAAACTATATTTTGTTTCAGTATTCTAAGATGCTTGCAACACAATTTGATTCAGAAGACGTTTCTGAAGGCAAATTTTACCGACTAAAGCTTCTTCCTGAACAGTATTGCTACGAAGAATAGTAGGATTTACCACTTACACTTTTGTCAAAATAATATTCTATATTTCATTTCGTTTTCACTTTCAAAAATCTGAATTAAAAATCTAACAAAATAATCAAAGTATAATTAATCCGAGCAAAGCATTTAAAAGTTACAGCTATTATCCTGAAAACAAGCCTTATCGAGTTTACTTTCATAATGTTTGCAATCGTTGGTTTGTCTACAAAACTTATCAACGGATTGACGATGTGAGCATAGTTTTGCTTTGGTCTAAAAATAATAATCTCTTTGAGTCGATTATCTGGAAAATAAAATGAATGCTAGCACTTGAAAAGACAGCTAAAATTTATCTTCTGCTGATTAAATTTAATTAAAAATTACCTTTCAAGTTATCCACGATGGATAATTTCAACGCAAAGGCTTACTATATATGCGTGATGCCGAATCATATAATGAAGCGTGCTAATTTCAATGAAATATGTGATTTTATCTCGTTAGTGCCGTGTATTCTGCTATTAATGATTTTGATTAATTTTCATAAATATGCCTTTAAAAAATTTGCAGCAAATTTTGGGATTATTTTGTTTGATAGTTTTACTATTTACAATACTTCGTAACTTAGTTCTGCCATTGCTGCAGAAATTTTTTGAAAGAATTGGTCGCCTAGCAAACAAAATTATCTTAATTCCGAAATTTCAATAAAATTAGTTTTCAGTTTTTTGAAAATGACTATAATCGAAAATTGAAAATAATTAAGGTTTAATAACGTTATTGCCAGTAAAGATAATCATTAAATGTTAATGAAAAAGGTTTGAGGACAGTATCGGTACTACACGGAGAAGAACAACGTAAATTAGAATTACAGAATACTACTGGAGGAGGATTTCGAGCTAATATGCGCACAATGAAAGGCCGGAAAGTTCCTCCAACATTTTTGGCATCATATGCCAGAGAACAAGTAATTGTGAATCGTTTTGCGCATTATACATTATCTTTGTAACTTTTGTACAGACTAGAGAGCAGTTAATAAAAGGATCAAAAAATCGAGCAAATAAAGAAGTTACAAACTGAAGACATTGCACATTTGAGTCTAGAAAAATCACAATCAAGACCTTTTTCATCAACTATTTGTACCGTAGTACTGTCTGGGTATAGGTTGATTATAAATTTTTTTTAATTTAATTGGTTAAAAAGAATTCAGTTTAATTAGCATTATATAACCCGTATTTGAGTTATTTTATATGCATAAGCTTTCAGTAAGACTAAAAAATTGCATCGAATCTTAGGGCAATAAATGAAATGAACTGAGGAAACAATATAAATATATCTTTCAAATATAAAACGAATAAATTATGACTTACGTCAATTTTATGAGTACGTAAACTGGCACAAGATTTGATCTTTATTTAATTTTGAATGTAAATTTTCAACTTACATTTTCTAATAATCAATCAAGCACTCTTTACATTTCAAAGACTAATTTTCAATGCAGTATCAACGACATTGTAGTGATTATTGATCGTAAGTAATTTGGAAATTGTAGAATTATTATTATTATTAATATTTAAAATCAATATTTCAAGACTAATATGAAGAAAATATGCAATTGGAAAAATAATAAATTTCCAGAAAAATGGACCTTCAATGGTAAAGATTTTACTAAATCGTAATATCGCTGAGATCCAAGCTTATCAACGTGCAAGACTTGATAAAATTGAAGAAAGTATAGCTGAAACTGATTTGATCCGTAAAATTAAGGCATGTTTTCTAACTGTACAAAGTAAAAGATTGATTTTCTGATCAAGCAAAATTTCGCGTCTGAGAATTTACGTAAAACTTAGCACTGACGAGCAATTTTTCTTTACTTTAAACTTCTCATAAACTGTAATATGGGAAATTTATAATAGTTTTGAATAGCTTGCTCATGATCCGAATTTTCGCATATTATGTTTTGAATTCGGATTTATGTAAACTAAGATTTAGGGAAATAAATTTTCATAATCAAAAAGCATAAATTATAGAATTATTTTAGCAATTTTCATAATTCAAATACAAAATAATTTTCTCTACTTATGTTTTTCAGAAAATATATAGCTAATGTTTAGTTTTGCAGGATTTTACGAGCAGTCATGCATGTTGGGTTCAAGCTCGGAAGCGAATGAGTAATTATGCAGCGTTGCAGCAGAAAATACGCCAGAAAGTTCCCTTCAAACGATACTCTGCCACAAGGCTCGCTGTTTTCAATGCTTGCCATTCCAGCTGAAATATGTCTTAAATTAGCTATTAGTGTTTTCCTAATTTTCATTTTGAGAAAAATTAAATGACAAAATAATAAAAGTAATACTTTTGTAATTTCACACTAAATTTTCATACTAATTCTTTTTAGCATTGTTTTTCTAATCAAAATTCATTGTTTTTCACGTACTCTTAAATTTGTTAGTAATAATAGCTTATGGTTCACATCCAGCGTCAGTTAGATGCTATTTTTGAAAGCTCTTCCCAAATTCTTTTTAATAATTAAAATTAAATAAAACTCCAGCAATTCATCTTGCTGCATCGCTAACCAAATAATTCAAAATGCAGGCTAATAATTTTGAATGGCGTGACAGTGTCTGATCTATGCAACGAATTAATTGACTATCCAGTTTGGGTTGGCTTCCATTATTATTTTATGAGAACTATCAATAAAGAAGGCTTGAAAATTGTCTACGATGACCTCAATTACTTTGTTGTAAGTTTAGTACTTAATTTTTAATGATTTTTGGAGAATTTAAAATTTTATCCATTCATTTCGGCTCTTGTGTGGTCCAATTTTCGGCCATAAAATCTACAAACTTCTTTTTACTGCTTGCAAATTTGTCAAATAACCAATGATTGTTTTTTTTCAAAGTTTGGACTCTTACGTCCGCTCACGGCTTGACTGACATCGTATGGGGTCAAAGAGCAGAAAAACAGAACTGATATCAAAAATAAAAAAGCAAAAATTTTAACAGATAAATCCCTCTGATGCACTCGCGAAAATTAAAAGATATCGGAAAAAAATGAAAAAAAATTTGAAAGAATTATGTTTTCTACCAATTTGTAAAAAATTTGAACTTTCCAAATTAATGCAAACAAATGCAATGCAACTTTAAATTTTTAGTGTATTAGCATAACAAAATAAAATTACTATCATTTATCTCTATACAATGACAGATTACTGTAGCAGAGTCAGTCATTTGCATTTTCGTTCTTTAAGAAACATGGAAAATTTTATGGTATTTAGGCATTTTGCAAAGCTTTAACTTCAAATTTTGCTGAATTTAATGAAATAATAATGATAATAGCTATGAATAAGTTTGGATAACGAGCTCTACTTTTAGTATTATTATTTATAGGTAAGGCTGACCTTTTGTCTTTTTGCAAAACATACAATTAACAAAAATTTTTTTCTTTAAAGTTTCATTTGTTGCAGAAAGAAGGCCAAAAACTACGTCATTTACGGGTCTTGCCATCAAAATATACTCATAAACCGCAGGCTACAACAATATTTGGTGGATCAAAAGTATATAGTAAAGGACAAGTAATAATAAGTGAAAATTATCGAACTTAATTTATATAGCAGTTTTTTCTTTCAGAATCTTTTAGTGAGTTTTATAATGATATTTCAAATTTCCACTTCAAAACTAGTCAGTAAAAGCAAAAATAATTCAGTTGAGAAGCGAAATGTTTTTGGGGGCAAATAACTTTTAAATAATTATGGCAAAATACCTTTGAACTTAGTTTTTATGACTAAAATGTGTTAAGTAATAATAATAGTTTATTGATTTAATTTTGATCCTGTAGAAATAATGCTACCAATATCTGACATACAGTTCATTGTTTTAGATTCCACTTAGTCACTGGCCACTAAATGATTATCCTCCTAGTGTTGATTCAGTATCTGGATATTCAACTATTACTAGAATGTCCACTGCTACAACGGTCTGATTGCTTTCAGTTACCAAAGTCAGATCTCTCCTTCTGAAATATTCACTGAAGCCGTACAATTATTTTAGTTTCTTTTTAAGTCAAATTTTAATAATTTGATATAGTTTACTAATCTAATATTCTCAATAGTCATCTAAAATTTATTGATAAAATTTATTTAAAAAAAAAAAATGTTCTCAAGTTGTGAAATGTGCACTTATTACCATTGTGAATAATTTTAATATAATTGATATTAGTTATGCAAAAAGTATTATTAACTAGTTTGAGCTTAGTAATATTTCAGTCTCCAAATTCTTGGCAAAATGATTGGAAAATGCAATCCCGTCATGATGAGTACGATCATCGATTAACAGAAACAACAATACCAAACATACGTGATACACGTGCTCGCGGCCATGAGCAGTTCGCAATTCGCTTCAATAAGGAGCTCAGCTGTCGCATAGATTTCGCCCTTGCGTTAGTATAGCAATCCATCTTTGATCATTGTAATGTTACAATATTTTTCAGAAAAAAAAATGTTTTTTAAACCTCAAAGCGAAAATTCAGTAAACGCATCATTAGTTACCGCTGGAAAAAAATTTTATTAAGTAAAAATGAAATAAAGTAAAATTTTTATCTTTGCAGTGATGTTGAAGCAGTTTTGTCGACTACAATGGTAAATTATAAAATGGATCCACGTGTAGTAGCAGCGTGTGACAAAGACAGCATTCCAAATATGTTAGATAGACACGGAGATTTGACGTGGTTAAAAAAAGCTGAGTCACGGATCTCTTCAATTCTAAATAATGAGCAACCAACTGTTGAAGATAAAAAGGATTTACAAGTATATTAGTGATTGCTTTTTCACTTTGCTGTGTAAAAAATAATCTTAAGTTACATAGAAAACTTTTTACGAAAATTTTAGTGTTAAATTTAAATAAAATAAAGTTTAATGATTTTACATCCAGAATATTATAATGGAAAAAGTCATATTTAGCAGATCAAATTAGATTATATAAAAGTTAAATGAGGCATCTTTCAAGAAGCTAAGTGGAAAACGAAAATATTTAATATGAAACGATGAATTTTTTTAAAAGAGCAAACATTGAACGGCGCTTTACAGTTAACAAACCGAAAATTAAAATTATTAACTGAGCTTTGAATTGGTAAGTTACAGACTTAATTATTAATTAAATTCAATTACTATTTCAACTAAGATAAAATGAAATTTTAGGTATTGTATTATGCCAAACAACGTTATGAACAAACGTTGTCACGCTACGAATGTCATCCATTCACGCAACCACAATCTGTAAATACCATTAATTTTTATCGCTCTATAAACTACTTGAACTTCAATTTCATAGTAATTTTAGAAATTTTAAATTGTAGTAAAAAATATATCAGTGATATACAAAAGACATTTTAAGATAAATGTAATCAGAAAATGAAGCAGTTGAAGTTATGTTTTCGTTCAAAAAAAAGTCGTCCATACATACTTGAAGGACAGCAAAGAAACGCTTTCTTCTGCGGTTATAAATAGCGGCTATGCGAGAACAGCACATCTATGCATCAACGATAGTTGGAGACGTATCATTGATTCAAATCGCATTCCAACGCACGCTTTGCAAGTCTTGAAGTTACTGGTGATAAATTATTTTACTTTTATGCATTTTCAGAATTTGAGTACACATAATGGAAAAAGCATCAAATAGTAAAAACTTATAATAACAGCAGCTGAAAGCAATCTTGAAAATTTGAAAAATTTATTCAAAATAATAGTAAAACATGATGTTTGAAAATAAACTTCATAGTAAATTACAGTTAACAGTGGTTGGAGCAATTTATGGCTCACATAGGAACAAATTTCAAATTTTTAAATATTATTTTTATAACTTTAACAAATACCACAAAGTTGAATTGTTAATACTTGCAAAAATTATGTAAATTTATTTGTACAAAAAAAATGTCTGAAAATATAATTAATATAAGAAAATATTTTCAAGGTGACTGACCAAGATGCTTGGCCTTTGGATTCAGATTTTTCTAATTTATCATTGGTTGATCGTGCAGATAAGATTTTTGTACCTCATGTAATTGAACTCTTTAATCGCTTTCATGTGGTATTTTTTACGATTTTTTTCAATGCACAATATTAATTTATTTTCTGATTTTGAACTCAGTACTTTACTTGAAATCATTGTTTATTTTACTACGAAGAAAATTCAGAAATCAATCAAAAGTTAGCTGATTTCTGATAGTAATGAATTGATGCATTTTAGTAGAAAAATAATAAAGTATAAATCTTATTTATTTTAGAAAAACAAGGGTATGAAATTCTTAGCTATTACCACGTTTTTAATTATCGTGATATTTTTGGTATTCCTTGCATTAGTTCTTGCATTATCACAAAATAAAGAAGACGTGGGTTATTGCCCATCAAAGGCTTTCCGTTTTGATCCCAAAAATCCTCATCGTATGTTTATATCTTACTTTTTAACCTTGAAAATGAACATATAAAATAATTTTACAGTTTGCTTTGAAATAAATAAATTTATCTAACAGGTTATATTTAGTATAATTGGGAGAAAAAAGTGATTTCTGAACAACACCTATCCAAATATAATTTTTCAAAGGATTGCATGCAAATTTTTTTTAAATCATTTTGAAAAAATATCATAATGACAATGATTCACGCTCAAATTTTATAAATTCAATACAAGGCAAGAAAAGCCCAGTATATGTTTTGAAGAATATGCAAGGAATGTAAGGGCAATATTTTAAATTAAGAAGGATGAAATATTTTTGCCTTCAGAAGCAGAATTGATGAAAGATGCGATGAATGTGAAGCAACCATCAAACTACCACTACCACAGCTCGTCAGCCACTCATTTTTTCATGCAGAATAATTGAAAATGAGGAAAGAATCAGACCAAAATGATATTGTATTGTTGACGCATTTTGATTTGAATTTTGTGGTTTGTGGCAGTTGCAAATTATTGTATTTATGAAAGTTTTATTAATTTGATACTCGGAAAATTGTATAAATTCTGCTTGAAAACTGTAAGCTAACAAAAGTCTTTTTTTCAACTAACTAACTTAATTAGACGCAACACTCAAGTACGGCAAACAGTACAGAGTGTATGGACTCTAACTCGTCTCATCAAATATGTCCAACCCAGTTTACCGCTGATTGCTTCTAGTGGGTTCAAACGACACGCCTTTCCTCGTCTTTTCGGGTCAAAACACAATCTACCTGGATAAGTCCACAAAGTACTGATTCAAAAATGTTGACTTGCCCGAGGTGAGGTTCGAACTCACGACCTTCAGATTATGAGACTGACGCGCTAACCTACTGCGCTACTCAGGCAGTCGGATAATTTTGATCTTTACCATTTATATTTTTGATATTTCTATTTTGTGCTATTGGTAGTAATTCGATACTACAGTGAGGAGGTAACGGCGCCTCTGCTATTGTCTGTGATCAAAAGTTTGTGGCATAAATTTGGCAAAAAGCGCTTGAAATTGGTAGCAATCATCACTGTAATTCTGACTGCATAGTTGCGACAAATTTAAAAAATTTGATTCTGCTAAAAGTAAAATAAAATCAGAAACACTTCACTGAGTAGAGTATTTTCAGCATAATATAAACAAATGTGGAGGTTAGTTTTGGTTTTCCCGCGCTCAGATTTGTTGTTGTACTCGTCGTTCTCGCTTCATCCTCGTGAATCCATATCGACTGTCGAAGGAGATGCTTCTTTTCCGCTTAATAAATTTAGCTTTTAAATGCTTGGAAGCTGTTAGGAACAATTTAAGCTGATAAATATTAAAAAATAACTTATTGGAAATAATTGATGAAAATTACTGTAACAGGCATAATAGTAACGCTGCAATACATTATATTCATGCAACTTGTAATAATTTGAAATTCGCAAAAAATCATTATAATTGAAGAGAAAATTGCAGTTTCTAGTCGCGTTATTCACTTATTTTAGTTAATTGCAAACAGTTTTGGTATTTACTTAAATCTTTTCGTAATTATTACTTGATATAACTAAAACATTTATTCCCTTCCGAAGTATTTTAATACATGGCTCACTTTTTGTTTTTCACGCCAACTTTTGTATTATTCGACGCTAAAACGTGTGCTTTGAATGAATGTACTTAAAAATACAAATTCTTGCTTGACAAAGCAATTTCTTGGCACAATGCATTTCATACCCAAATTAAAACAAAAAGAGTTTGTAATAAGTAAAATTTGATGCAAAGATGTATTCAAAGTCCGAAGTGAGATGCGTGCTGGCAGTAAGAAGCAGCCATCTTTGTGTGCAAACATCCTTCTGAGGACAACAATTAAAGAATAATTGAATGATAATCCCAAAGTCACAAAAGAGTTTGCGTGAATGTTATCCGATCAGATTTAAGCCTTTCACTATGGCTGCATTTGCTTGCTATTCTTTATGTTTGTATTCAACAACATTTGTCACGCAATTACCCAAATTTGCATACTATACTAATTTTATATTCAGTTTTAAACTTTATTCCACTGAAATTCTCTACTTGTTTTTTAGCAAAAATGTACAGAAGACATATTTACTACTTCTGCATTTCTGTCACTAACAATGAATAATTTTATATTTTTTTAATAGCAAATTTTTTTCACAAAAATTGTTTGCTTTATTGTAATGAATATTGCTTGTTGATGACAATATGCTGCATATTATCGCCGCAAGAAGGAGTTTTTTTGATTCATTCACAATTTCCTTTTGCTTCAGTCTCTGCCACTCAAATCGCGAGTTATAATAAATTTCAACTCAATTCACTTGTCAAAAGTTATTTCCATTTTACTTTACTCTACTTGCAAAATGACTCTCAAACAAGTGAAAAGGTCTGATTCGCTCTTTAACACAAATACAAATTCAAAATTTTTTATTTCACAAATAAGTACTCAAATACAAATATGCAAGTGACTACTTATAATATTAAAACTAAAAATTATGCATCAAACTCTGCAATTGGATCCGAAAGTAGCATTTTTGTATCTGAAACGGAATTGCCTTGCAGTTGTATATTGTACGAACTCTTACTTCTTCAGCACAGTTATTGTTATTATTTTCTCAAAGTTAGAAGACTCTTGTGTTTTGTGTGCATTCTCAGCACTGTTTGGCAAACACTAAAAGCCAGCCAGCACACCTCAGCCTTCCTTGCTAGTAACAAACAAAATATTCAATTTATTTTACCGTTTGTAATTTTATTTTATTCCTAGTGCAGTCATCGCATTAGTTTGTTAACTTTTTGCAACACTTTAATTTCTGTATTTTATACTTTGGCACTGTATAAAGTTTGAAATTTTTCAACTCAGAAATGTGAAATATTTTAGTTATTTTGAAGACACAGACTATTTTTGTGTAATGCTTAAAAAATTAGAACTCTGCTAATTTTATAAGTAGCTTACTGAGATTAAAAAAATTATGAATGCTACGTGAGGCATCGAGTTCCGGATTTTTTAATGTAAATCTATAGGATTAACATTAAAATTAAATTTTTTTAAGACTGAAATAATCAATTGTCTTTTCCATCGATCTGAAAAATTTGTATATTTACTTTGCTAAATTTTGGATTCAACACTTTTATTTTGATGCTGTTAAAAGGTATTGTGCCAAGCTTAGACTACATTTTGTGTGTAAAAAATTACTAAAACAATAATTATGATTAAATTGCACAAAATTAAGGCATAAACGAAATCTCTGACAAAATTAAAAATTGATGAGTAAAGTTTCATTTAAAAGTAGAAAATTGGTTGCAGTTGTGGGAAATATTCACTGTCGTGAGATAAAATAATTAAGGCAAGTGCAACAAAGTTGAAATCTGCACTGGCTTATCATGCTTGCATGTATTATATGCTAGGAGCGAAAATTGTTAAGCAGCGCTCTTATTCAAAATTTCAAGCAAATATTTGCATCGTAAATTGCTTAGAAAAATTGCTCAAAATTAACTTTTAACTTTTAACTGCCAAATCGAAAATGATACTCCCTCATTGTACTGTTTCATTTTAAGACAAAATTACTTGAAAATTGAAAAATTTATACAAAAATCAGTTTATTTTTATAAATTGCAAGAATTTTCGTAGTAATTTTCCCAGTGTAAATTGCTGACATTTATGATAGGAAGCAGTGTCTTGCACAAATATAAAATAAAAAGAACTTTAATTGATTTTTCTCCCTTACTTTCGTTTATTTTGATTTTTCAAACTGAAAATCATTTAAAATTGCTGAAGCGAAAATTTGAAATCAATATCTTAACAAGTTAATCAAAACTTTAGCTGCGTGATAGTCATGATTATCACTGTCTTGGTGATAATTTTGCAGCGGTCTAATGTTGACTCATTGCCATGCACTGATTATGAATGACTTCAAATGGCACTCTGCTGCTTGCCATCTTCTCGACTTTTTTCGTTTTCATTATTATTTGCTTACTTGCAATCTGTTTCTGAAAAGAGAAATGTATAATTTTCATCGAAAGTTATTAATTCTCATTTGAATAGGTCATATTAATATTTATCATTTAATGCTTTAATTTAGAAAATTTATGCTAATTTAATCAATAATTTTGATGCATTTTTTGAGTTATACTTTTTGATTGCAATAACCTTGCCCCATTTGACGCTTTCTCAGTATTTTAAATTATTTATGAGCAATTAATTATATTATTAGGCATTGCATAATATTAAACATGATAGATAATTAGACGACATTCAACGACTATAGTTATGAAGAAGTAGACGTAAAATTTGCTACAAGATAAAAAAGATTCGATTTTTGGTGAAAGGTGAATTTTTTTTGGTTTTTTTGGTGATTTTTTTGATGAGTAACTCAAAAATAAAGATGACAAGAAGATTCAGTACAACATAACAAATGCTAAAATAAGCGTAGTCGTAAAATCGGCATACGAGATTAAAAATAATCCTGACTTTCTTCGCTACTGGTCAATTCTTTAATGACCACTCACGTCAATATTAAGCACTGAGATCAATTATTTTGAGGTCAAATTCTAACATTCGTGAAGCATTAAAATGATGATTGCTTGTGTAAACAACCAAATATAAATCATAATAATAGTTGTTGAGACTGTTAGTGATTTTAATATCAGTAAGGTCATTATCTGCATCAGTAAGGTCATTATCTAGCTTTATTTTTATGACATTTTGAATGTGATGACGTAGTAAATTATTGTTTTTTGTTCAAAAAGCACTGTTCTAATTAGCTGAAGCAAAACGTAATAAATTTTTGGAAGAAATAAGCAATATTGTTTTGTTTTCTTTTTGAATTTTAAATATGAATAAAGCTATTATTCATTGTGAAAGTCTATCTATGAGTCACATGATTTGTCATCGCAGCTTCAGTTTTTTCAAAGTACTGTATTGATATTATTCAGTTTAGTATTTTCCAAGAATAGAAAATGAGTGCAAAAATTCAGTAAAAAAACGAATGATACCAAACGTTTTGTTCTCAGGAAATGTGTTTTGTTTTAGTTTTTTGTCATTTTCTCTCATAAAAAATCATTGTATTTTTTGCCGCGAAATTATAATAACTATCTCAAAATTAGTCTCTTCTATTGCAATTTCATTAATTTTTTATATTACAATTTTATTTAATTTTTTCATGAAATTTGACAAAGTAATGCACAGGTAATTAAACGATAAAAAGTTATGTTTGCTTTTTTGCATTTTTTTTCGTCGCTGAAATAACTACTACAACTTCTATTTATGGCAAGTTTTTCAGGTTTTTCTGTGGGATAATATTTAAAAAAATAATAAATTTCAGTTTCAATTTGCTGGCAAACTTCCGAATTTACACTTTTTTATGAAGGAAATTTTGAACTTAACGTAACGTATTACATCGATTTTCTATTTTCAAAATAAGAACGTTTGTCGAACGCGTAAAACTGATTGTTTTGAACAAATGTTCATACTTTTCCGTCGATCAAAATCAGTTTTGTTTGGAATTACAGACATTGTTACTGCTCTCTTTTTTGCTCAGTTATTGTATACATTGATTGTTTTTTGAATCTTAGTAAATACAGTTGCGTGACTTTTCACTTGTAAATTATAGGTAGAAAATGGTGGGCTTCTTTTCTAAAATGAAAACGAAATAATGAAGATAATTTAAGTGACCTTTGATTCTAGGTATTGAAAAAAAAGTGGAAAGATCTTTTTCTGGTTTTAATCTATATTACATCAAACAGATCAAATAATATCCCAATTTTTGTGAAATCAAAAAAGTTATTTTCAAAATGAAAAACAATAATAACCATTTCTGACCTGGCACTTGTTGGTGACCTTGAACTTATAATTTTGAAGAAAAAACTAATAATAATTAGTACGTATAATTGTTACTACTTGTTTCCTTTTGTTTCCAATCATGTTTACTCAAGACAAGGAAATGTGAAGTAAAATTCTTTTTGTATTTAAAGTACTGACTAATTTATCGATTGATAGGTTTGGTTTAGTTTAATTATTATATATGACCTGTTTTGCATACTTCGCTTTCATTGTTCAACATGTAAGAGTGAGTGAAATGAGGTTGAAAAGTCTGCAAACAAGAAAATACTGCATGAATATTGCGGACAAATAAGCATTTGGTTTATAATTTTGCATAATTCACAATTTTATGAGGTCAAAAAACCACGCGCTGATTTGGCACTGTGACGAAGTACTTGCAGTTTACTGCTGCCATTATTTTATATAATTTTACTTCTTTAATTTCTTCGCAGAATTTTTTTATGTCACAAATACGCAAATTTTACGTCGGCTACGCAGTACTCTGCCACTCTTCTGGTCAGGCGAAAACTCAATTAAATTAAAGAAAAAGTTACTTTTCCAGATGTACATACATTTCATATTACTCTTAATATGTCGTTACTATGACCTCTAATTGCAGAGTTTTTCAAATTCATAGCGATATTTGATATTTCCGATATGGTTGTCAATTTTTAAAACTGCGAACTTCGCTTTCAGAAAGCTGATGCTGTTTGCTTGGCTTAGCAAACTGTGAGGAATTTGAAAATGGCAAGTTATAATTTAAAAATTATTGGGTTTTTTTGCTATTTGATGCTGTTGAAAATTTATGAAATTAAAAAATTGATCATTTTGCTAGCAGTAAAAATTTTAAAAATTCGTTTTAGAAACCAAAAATTTGAAATTATAATCAAATCTAATTATTATGGCTTTAACAGTTATTATAAAATTACTTTTTAAGCCTTTGAAGGACTCTTTTTCCAGTTTAACTTTTCTAAAAATTTAAGTATATCTACAGTAAATATCATGTTAAGTTTTGCTATCAAAAAATCATCATTTTTTAGTTTGTTTTGTTAAGAGTAAATATCATTGTGCATTTGACAGACATTTCAGTTTATAATTTATACTAATCTTTATTTATTTGCTCTTTATGTAAATTATTCCCTAACATAAACGTTTTTGCTAATTTAGGCTTTTCATTGGCAGTCCAAAGTAAATATACAGCATGTCGGATTGGATGATATGGTATTACTCAGTAAATTTAACGATCAAGCAATCGTTGATAATCTCAGAAAACGCTTTATGGCCAATTCAATGTTTGTAAGTAATGATGATCAATATTAGATAGACTGTTGCGTGAAAAAGCTTGTAGCATTTTTTGTATTTCAAAAAATTCAAAATGAATAAATTAGGTGCAATTATAACTCATATTACATTATGCAATTCATTTTAGTAATTCAATTCTTTGTAGAAAAATATTCTGCAATTTTTTGCATGTTAGAACTGACAATTGGTTGCACCACTCAAATAATATCAAAATATTATCTTTTGTTACTTATATAATGCTAGAAACAATGTTCTATTAATTTCGATGGCTAGTGCAAATTTATTCAAATTTTCAGACATATATTGGGCCAGTACTGATTGCAGTCAATCCTTTTAAGCAAATGCCATATTTTACTGAAAACCAAATGCAAATTTACCAAAATGCTGCGCAATACGAAAATGCTCCGCACATTTATGCACTTGCAGATAATATGTTTAGGTTAGTTCTAATTTATCTTTATCTAAAGTAGCCATTTTTTTTGATTTTGATCTGATCTTTAGAATTATTGATCCAGTCATTTGATCTAGATCTTTTTGTTTTCGTAAATAAGTATCATGACAGCTTCAACTTATAAAATGCATTTGTGCTTAATCTTTTACCAAATTGTTTCCACAAAATTAAACTGAATTTGATAAGAATTGACATCTAGGTTCAAATTTGTAAGTAAAATTTGGAATTTACTTTCATTCTGAACTGAAAAATATTTTTACGCATTACTTCTTTATGTGATCAGATAACGTCAAACACAGATGAAATGGTGTGAGCTACATATGGGATAGAAGCATATATGCTAGTGGCTCTTTCTGGCTTTATTTTCGTAAATTATTATTATATGCAAATTCAGAAATATGATAATTGATAATGAAAGTCAATGTGTGATAATAAGTGGTGAAAGTGGTGCTGGAAAAACAGTTGAAGCGAAATACATAATGGCATACATTGCTCGAATATCGGGTGGTGGACAACGACTTCAGGTGACATTTTCTGTCATTCCATTTTTTGGCTAATTGAAAATTTGTTTTTAATTTAAGAATTGAAATTAGATGAAGAATTTTTTCAGTTCTTTCAAGACTGATTGAATTCAATTAAGAATGATAAAATTGTAATAAACTTGTCAATTTTGACTTCTGATTGATTCAAATTTCGAGAAGTTTATTCCTGTTTACTTAATGCCTATAAATCTCTTTAGGCCGTTTATTACTGTATGTAATAAATCGGACAAAATTTTAGTATTGTAATATATCATCATAGCAGTTACTGTAAAAACAATGATCATATTTGCAATTTCAAGCGTTGTGGAACTGATACGTAAAATCAAAATTTGATAAAAATCAAGAAGTATGATTATAAAATTATATTACATGGTGAATTTTACTGTAAATAAAAGATCTATGGTTTTAAATTTAATTTTCTTTAGAACTACACTTGCAGGAAATTTAAAAAAAGTAAAGATTTGTTTTGAAAAAGGAAAAATACTTAAAGCTTAAGCTTGCCCAATAACACGTATATTTAATAATTTTGATAAGGGGGATAATTCTTGACTTATGAACTTTAGTAAATTTTATATTTCAGCATGTTAAAGATGTAATACTGCAATCAAATCCATTGCTTGAGTCATTCGGGAACAGTGCAACTATTCGAAATTGGAATTCAAGTCGTTTTGGTAAATATGTTGAGATTGTATTCAGCCGTGGAGGTGAACCAATTGGCGGGAAAGTAAATTTTAATTATTAAAATTCTCATAAGATCATTGCAAGTATCTTTTACGGAGCATATTTTTTTGAACTTTTTGATTCAAAGTTTAAAAGTACTCAAGGATTAAGAACAGCTGAAATTTAAGTTTGTATAAGTGTATTTTGTCACTAGCCAAAGTGCTTTTTAAACTTCAAATTTCAAGTGTCTGTGGATTTTCAAATATGTTAAGCTAGCATTTACTTTAGCTAAATAAAATGGTGTAATAAATTTAATATTACACGGAATTTTTAAGTAAAATTTCGATTATTTGGAGTCAAATGAAAAATGACAAAAAATCTTTCTTAATTTAAAAACGATTCAAATAGTGTGAAAGAGATCAAGTTTAAAAATTAGTTTTATTGTATTTATTTTCACGCTTGATCTTAGCTTTTCACATCGTTGTGAATAGAAGTTCTCCATTGTAGGTATCGAATTTCTTACTTGAAAAATCTCGAGTCACGCATCAAAATCAAGGAGAGAGGAACTTCCACATCTTTTATCAACTCTGTGCCGGAGCAGACAATAATTTGAAAAGTAATTACCTCTTTTGACCTCTCTTTGGGTAATTCATTACTCAAATAAGTGTGCATTAATGCCTTTTGTGAAGAAATTATTAAAAAATTTGGGAGTTATTCTATGAATTAATTTATTCATGAAAATTAGTTTTTATCATTGAATTAAATTGTGATTAAAAAGTTTGATATTTGTTCATGTTATAGCTTGTATTTGCAGTATAATTAAATTGCAGCAAAATTATGATGGATTAATTATTAGGCACCGTGAAATTCACTGTTGTGTATGATTACTGTTTAAGTCTAAAAATATTTTTATTAAAGCTAATCTTGGCATTTCTACGGTGGACTATTACAATTACTTGAATCACAGTGGTTGTTATACGATAAATGAAATCGATGATGCCAAAGATTTTCAGAAAACTTTGGTAAGTAGCGATTGAGACAGTTCTTGAATACTTTCTGCTGGAATATATTGCATTTTAGTGAAAACGAATTTACTTAGTAACGAGAAGAATTGTTCGTTTTTGATGGGTTTTTTTGAAAGAATTTATATTTTGGAGGTAATGTAATTTTGATCTTCAAGAATACATTGCAATTTCAACTTTCTTAAAAAAAGAAAAGAACTACGAGCGAGTTTCATTGAGAGTTATATTATAACGTCTTCGCTCGTTTGTTAGAGCCATCTGCGCATTTGATTGTCTCTAAAATTCATGCACATATTTTAGCGACATTCTACTTTTCATTGGTTTCTCATTTGAATTTTTTTAAATTTCTTTGCTTGAAAAGCTGATTTAAAAATTTGAAATTTGTTTATAGCAAGCGATGGAAGTGATTGGAATCAGTGATACAATACAAATGGAAATTTTGCAACTTGTATCAGCTATCATGCACATTGGTAATATCACGTTTGTTGAAAATAACAATTTCGCCGCTGTTGCTGATGAACAGTGTAAGTTAATTACCTTGAAGTCAAATATTCCAAATCAGTAAATAATCAAAGTAGTCTTTCTTAAAATTTTAAATAATGTTGGGAAAATCACTAAGGAATATTGCTCTAAATAATTACATGATAAACGATATTTGCTTGTGTCCTTTGTTGTATCAAACTCTTGTAACTTAAATGTTAACTGTCGTATTGACAGTAATATTGATATCAGAATTGGTAATTTTAACAATGTCAAATTCGCAAGTCAAATGTCATATTTCTTCTAATTTGGTACTGTTAGTATTAAGAATTGATAGAATCGAAAGTTGTTTATTTCTGATTTTGATCAGTATTTATTGCATTTTAGTTTTAAAGTTTCCGGCGTACTTACTTGGCTTGCAATCATCAGCAATACGCGAAAAATTAACGAGTAGACAAATGGAAAGTAGATGGGGCAAACAAACGGAGCAAATTGACGTAAAATTGAATGTTGAACAAGCGGAATTCACCCGTGACGCGTGGACAAAAGATCTTTACAACCGTTTATTTGATTTTTTAAGTAGAAGAATTTGAATTTTTTGATTGCCTAATAAATTATAAAATCGTAAAATAAAGTTGTAGTGTAATTACACACTTTTACAATTTTTTTATCTTTCCATCTAATAATTATTACGGATTCACTAATTCGCTATAATTTTTACAGTATCATCAGTTAATCAGGGAATGGAAATTACTTCTCGATTATCTGGCACAGCACTTTCTATTGGTATTCTTGATATTTACGGGTTTGAAGTTTTCGACAATAATGGTTTCGAGCAATTTTGGTTAATGATTAAATAATTCAAAATTATTACCTATTGAAAACTGAAGTTAATTAAATCTGATGTTTCCTATAATTTATGCTAATATTTATTCAAATAATAATCAAAAAACTACATTATTTCTTCGAATTTCTCAACATAAGATAGTACGGGCCAATTTCATTTTCAGCATAAATTTTGTAAATGAAAAACTGCAACAGATATTTATTGAATTAACGCTGAAAGCAGAACAAGAAGAGTACATTAACGAAGGGATCAAGTGGACACCTGTGGAATATTTTGATAACAAAATAGTCTGCGAATTATTTGAGGGACGAAATCCTCCAGGTGAGTTTCAAATAATCGCTGGAAATACTGGCATAGCTGAAAGTTATTCTGATTTAATAGAAATATTTCTACTTTTCTTTTTTCATCGAAATAATTTGCAGTAATTATTCGATTATTTTATTCATTAATAAAAAGCCAATTATTGCAAATGTTGACGTGAAGTTTAAGTAAAAAATCAAAGTCAAAAGTTTGAAAAACAATCAAAACTGAGTTGTTACATACTGAAATATCGTTGAAAGTTTGAAATCAGCCCTTTTATTTGTAATTAATTCTTAAATCCCTAAACATTGAAGGGTATCAGAGGAAGGCAAAGCTCATAACTGTAAAAAGTTTCTGGTTATCTTGAAATTTTTGTATTTACCAATTTTATAAAACATTTTAGAACGAAAAAGTTTTTATGATATTCAACCACTGACAATTCAGACTTACACAAGGTCAATTTTCGCTTGTTCGTTAATGTTGATATTTATGCCTGGGCACTGCTATTTAGCAGTGAGAAAAGTTACAAAGATCATTCGTACCTATAACTGATTTGATCTTTAAGTTCATCCGGGAATGTAGTAAATAAGGACGAAATTGTAGATCAAAAGAATTTAGATGCAACACGTATATCTTGAAGAGAAAAATTGAAAAAATGACAGAATTTTCGAGCAATTTCAACTTGACACTTGCATATCATATAAAAGTCAAATAAATCAACACTGGAATGAATTTTAAACGTTCATTTCAAACAAATTATTTGTTACTTAATTAAAAACTATTGCATTTGTTGACATTTTTCTGTTTGTCTCAGCAAAATTTGCTCAGTATCAAATTATATTATAGGTATAATGTGTATTTTGGATGATACTTGCTCACAAATTCATGGGCAAAATGAAGGTGTAGACGATCAGTTGCTGGTGGAACTGAACAAGTATATGACTCCGAATGAGCACTTCCAAAGTGGAGCAGAATGTTTTATTATCAGGCACTATGCTGGAACAGTATATCTCTATTTGTTATTACTTTAAAATTCTAATTTTTTGTCTTGGACTTCTCATTAAATGAGTCCTATAAAGTTTTCATGAAAGTTTTGACTGCTTATTACATTCCTTTTAAAGACGTCAACAGAATAACAGTTTTGTCGTTCTAGCGAGGGCGAATTTTTAATCTCAAAAATTCAGTTAATGATTTTTTTTGCTTTTCGCAAATATGTTTCGTTACATATATATGTATAAAAATACTTCAAATATATATGTGAGAATAAATTTTTTAGGTAGTGTATAACGTTAAGGGATTTTGTGAAAAAAATCGCGATACACTTTATAAAGATCTCATCTTGCTGATGCGACAAAGTAATCGGTTAGATAGTTGTTAAGATTTTCGCTATTAGCTAAATATCGTAAATAACTGCAGAATGATTATTACTGTTTGCTTGGCTTTTATAAACTTTTTGTCATTAAAAATAGATTGATAATTTGAAGTACTGTTTTAGGCATTTTTTTAAGCAATTATATCCCGAAAAAATACTTTCGAATGGAAAGAAACCAACAAGTTTCTCATCAAAAATTAGAGTTAGCTTTAAATAGATTATTCTTTAAACTGCAATCTCTAATGGAGACGAAAAGTTATAGAAGCAAACTTGTTGAATACAATTATAGCAAACTTAGAATATATCATATTGCAAGAAACTCTTCATATGCAACCAAATAAATATTTCCGTACTCTTATTTGATTGATTGCTTTAATAATAATGGTAATAATATGGAATTATATCTATAGTAAAATTAAGTTCAAGTATTATGAGCAATTTAATAAAAGTATTATAGACACAGGCAAATGATCTTGTTGATTCTCTCAGCAAATGTTCACCTCATTATGTGCGTTGTATTAAGCCAAATGATTCAAAACAAGCATTAGAATGGAATGAAAAACGGTAGTTAGTTAATTATTATTAAAATACATTTTTAGTTAAAGAACTTCTGAATTTAAATTTAAGATCGATAATAATCCGAAATTCTTTGTTTAGTATTCATGCTGCCCTTGCTTTACTGTTCAATATCCGGGTAATACTTTATTTAGCTTTTTCTATTTGAACACTGTCCATAATTTCTATTAACTTCGTAAGTGACGGAAGTTATTTTTAGATAAACTAGCAGACTGCAGTTGAAATTTGCTTAATCAAAGTTTTTTCTCAAAAATTTTCAATTCCAATCATTTTAAATTTTGCCTTGATTATGATTATTTTTTCAAAAATTGATTGTACTGGTATTTTTTGCAGAAGTGACTTGATCGTTTTTCAAATAAACTTATTTATCAGTAAATGACCATCTGGCTACTAGCATACTTTTAGTGTATTACATCAAGTGCAATATTTGGGTTTAAAAGAGAATATCAGAGTACGACGAGCGGGATTTGCATATCGTCGTGCATTTGACAAATTTCTCTACCGTTATGCAATACTTAGTTCAAAAACATGGCCGAATTACAGCGGTACTGCTCGAGACGCAATTGAGGTTTAGATTATTTGTGGAAGTCAGAAAAGTGAATACAACTTTGATTAAAAAATTACTGTAATAATTAAGACAGAAAAGTGTGCATAATTTTGAAGCCATACCTTTGTTGGTGCTAATTTGGTCAAATTTTCTGCAATTTCGCAAATCCTCAAAGTTTTAAATTGCTTTTTTAATTGTTTTTATAATTTAAGGGAAACAACTGCACAACTTTTTTTATTTTAATTAGGGCCACTTTCGAAGACTCTCACGTAAATTGCATCAGTTTGTACAATTAGATTTTTGCAGTAGTAGTGAAGTAAACAAATGCTTGCAATACTTGGCTAAATTAAGTTGCAGACTTTATTTCAGACTATTTGCCGAAGTGTAAACATGGATCGTGATCAGTACCAAATGGGTAAAACAAAAATTTTCATCAAAAATCCTGAATCGGTTTGTTAAACATTTACTGAATACATTTTACATGTAAGAAAATGGTCTTTTTAAGTTATATAATTTAAATTTATGCAGTTAATATTTTAGTTGTTTTTGTTAGAAGAAATGCGAGAACGAAAATATGATAGTTACGCGCGTATAATTCAAAAAGCATTCAAAAATTTTAATGCTCAGAAACGACACGCTAAATTTAAAGTAAGTTTTAACTTACCATTAATTACTTTCACTTCATAGTATTATTTATTATTACGGATAAAAAGTCACTGTGAAACAAAAAAATTGATACATTTTTGGGCCTAACTGCAAGGAAAGTATTAGTTTGAAAATTTGTTGTTTTGCTCAATAAATCTTGAAGTTAACGGAATTTAGGGTACAAACAAATGATAATTAATAATTTTTGCGATTATACAAAGTAAATTTTTAGATTTGTTCATTTTTAGATGGAAGCATTCAATTTACTATTAAATAAAAAAGAACGACGAACATTTTCTATCAACCGGAATTATGTCGGAGATTATATAGGCCTTGAATACCAGCCAGCCTTGCAAACTTTGGCTGGAAAAAAGGATCGGATAATTTTTGCTGCTACAGTTAGCAAATATGATCGGAGGTTTAAGGTCAACTCCTTCAGCCAAGTTGAATATTTACGTAGATGTGCTATTTTCTTGTTTTATGACTCATTCGGAAATTTCTTTCAGTCAGGCCTGTTTTTTTATTTGCAAACTTTATCCACGTTCGATCTCAATTCCAGGCTAATGAATATATACCGAAACTCAATTACTAATAGCTGAATTCAACGAATAGAAGTTTTTTGTCCAGACTTAAGTTCTAATTTGCTTGCACAAATCTTTCTTTTTCACTTTTTATGACTTCAGCTGTATCAAATGCTATCAGAAAAATGATTTTAGGCCACAAGACTAGATTTCTTGGTGACTACAAAGAAATTGGTTCTTATCGGAAGAAAAGTGGAGAAAAAGGGACCGAATAAAGGGAAGCTCGTTGAGGTAGGCTACACTCGTCTCACTTTCTTGGGTTGGTCAATCAAGTTTGACCACTTTCATGGTTTACAGATTGTTAAGCGAGAACTAACGTATGATAGTATTGAAAATATTGGACTGAGCCCATATCAAGACGATTTTGTTGTCCTGACAATTCGTGATTCTCATACTTCACTCTTGGAAACGCGATTGAAGACGGAACTCGTGAACGCTATCAAGTAATTGTTCATCATTTACGTTCTAAATTTACAAGAGTAAACGCTCCTAATCCTTGCTGCTATTATAATCAAAATTTATTAGACAAAACTAAATTAGGTAGATAAACCAGTGATAAATATTTAGCATGATTTTTATTATTGTCCATCTTGTCTATTGTATGTTCAAGCATAGCATCAAAATTATTATTGATAATGACTGTATAATAAAAAAGGAACTGTAAGATATTAGATATTGTGAGCAAACTTCTAGAGTACCCGTAATTATGATGGCGTGTAATTTTTAGTACACAGTATCGAGAAGTAACAGGCGGACAAATTCTACCAATTGTATTTAGCACATCTCACAAAATTATTTTAAAAAAGACTCGATTCGGTGGTGGAATCAGAAATATAACATTTATAAAAAATGAAAATGCATCAGATTCTGCACATCTTACCGTAGCAGACAAAACTTTGACTGTATGCATTGGACCTGGATTACCAAGCAGTACTAGTATGTTTGCTCCATTGCTAATATTTATTTCTCTCATAAATTTTCGTTTACTGTTTGCTTGAAAACAACATTATAGCACCAATAATGAGTTAAATAAAATGCTTTTACCAGTAAGTATTGCTTGATTTCTTTTGTAAGCCTTTTAGGACCAAATATTGATGTACCATTAATAAAACAACACTATCAACGACGACAATTTTCAAATAATCGGAAAATAGCTAACATAACCCAGCAGATACCTCGCATACCTGAGCATGCTGCTATTTCCACCGCGGTGCATTCGAATCGCATCTATCCAGCTGGAGAGGGCCTCAAAATTAATGCTAATGATCCTTTGCAGGTTTTAATTTTCGCATTTTTTTCTTTTAAAATTTTACTTCAGGTCCATCAGCAAATTCGGCTTTTTAGGAAATAAGAAAAAATTGTGTTCAAAACTGAAACATTTGAATTAATACCTAAGTTTTTTTGTAAAAGAATGATTTTAATGAATCATTAAAATCAAGTATAATTTTTATTTTCAGAATGCCAGAAGACAAGTTCATAAACCAAAGCCACCACTGAAACCGAAGCCACTTCCAATTGTTGAAGCCTTGTATTCTTATGAAGCTCAGGACACAGATGAACTTTCATTTGTTGCCGGAGATAAATTCGGATTAGTCAAAAAAGGTTTATTCGAAATCATTTATAATTGCAATTATAGACGATTAATTCTCAAGTTTATCCTCCGATATAAACAGTATCAAAATATTTTAGTGTGACATTATATAACAAATGCGTGAGATACTCTTTCTTATCGGAATTTTGTTGAAGAAGATTAATTTTACTCATACTATGTTCTGTTGCGATATTCAGATGTGCAAATTTTTGTAATTTATTGCAGTTTTTATTAATTATCAGTTTTTAATATTATTTGGTGATTACTTAAATCTTAAATAAGAAATTTGAATTTCTTCAGTATTTTATTATTCCATTAACTTATAGTACTAATTTTTAAAATCCTTTCACAATAAATTTTGCGTTTCAGATGCTTCTGGTTGGTGGCAAGGTAGAATGCAAAACCGAACGGGTCTTTTCCCGGGTAATTATGTTAGGGAATTATAGTGATTGTGACCTATCTCTTTTATCGTAAGATTAAAATACATAATTATTGGACTGTTAGTGTACTGAATTTACTAACCAAAAACTTTCAAATTCTTTGTTAATTAAAAGAAAATTTCATTTGCTATCATTGCATTTACCACTTTTATTTTATTTTATGTTATTGTTATTGTTATGCTGGTAATGATTTGAAATGTATCAATCTTTGTGACTACATGCTGCTTCAAATTTAACTGTTCAAGAAAGACAGATATTTAAGTAAGTTTTTTTCTTAATTATTTACGCTAGAATTAGAGAGTTCAATTTTACAAATCGTTTGACACAGTCAACAGACTGATCTATACTTCATAATAATTTTTCCTAAGAACTTTTTATTCGCAACTGCATCGTAATTTTTTTCGTTAAAATTACTGAAATACTCAAATTTGTGAAGTTTTTAAAAATTTTATCAATTTATTCGAAATATTGTGGTTAATTACTAGAAAATAGCTTTCTAACTAAACATTTTCAAAGTGAACAAAGCGGTAAGTTGAGATGAATTTCATATAGTAATTAAATTTTACTTATTGCTGCCAACTATTGCCAAGCATTTTGCATATTACATCAGTGAAGACAATAACGGAGAAACTTAGCCATTACAATTATTTGCCTCGCTTTTTAAGTGCTGCCTGCGTAACCTTGACAAGCGTGAAATACGAATAAAATTTTCGGAAAGTCAGTTCGATTGCTTGATTACTTTGCTTTGCATTTTGATAAGATTTTTGAGTACAAAACTAGTAGTCTGTGTTGTGTGAATTTTTTTGTTCTAACCAGTAAATACATTGTGAAAAAGCGGTCCTACAGCTTTAATGATCAAATTAAGTTAGTTTCTCCGTGAAAAGTATTTCGTTTAACAACGCATATGAATGCAAGATTTTACAAAAAATTAAGTAAATATATATTCGTGCTAGAATATCATGTACTTAAATTAGTTTAATTAATGAATTGATAAGAGTTAGTTTTCATTATTAGCATAATAGATATGAAAATCTTCTCTTTGAAATCCAAGACGAATGGTCAATAAATATCGCAAGGTACTGTTTCATGACTGTTTGCTTTTTCATATAATACCAACGGCTTCTTTGCTGGTGGCAAAATTAACGGTCGTTCGAGGATTTTTCCATACATCAAAAATTTCGACTGTTTCTGAATTAAAACGTGAGTTGATTTACTTTTGCTTACACAATTTACAGAAATAAAAGGTAATTCCAGTGATTCTTGTGATAAACTTGGAGTTATGATGGTAATTTTACTCAATTCGGTGATGTTTTTGGAACCGGCAAGTATAATTACAAATATGTATTTAAATTCTGTAATAATTTTGGTCACAACGTAATATAACTTTGTCAGTTATAAATCTGGAAATTTGAGAATTAAAATTGAGTAGCACCTGATGAGACACACTGTGAGAAGTAGGAACCAAAGCAAGAATACACTTGACTAATAATGCAGCGAAGATCGTAGATGCAAGCAGTAAAAGTCCAATGATTACTGCGCTTTTCAGTAATTCTGAAATACTTTTTGCATTCAAAAATTCTACTAAATCAATAACTGCTCAATTTTATTGCAGAAATTATTAGATTTTGATTGAATTCAAAAAATTTTTGGTTTCAAAAGTTATTTTATTACAAATTGTAGCAAGAATTGCAAAATTGCTTTGCTAAATTACTTTTTTCATAATATTTGATGAAATATTTTAGTGCATCTGAAACTTTCCACCACATGGATGCATTGTAATATTAAGAAGGATTTCCAATTCAGATCAGAAGGCAAAATAAACCATGACATATTTCAAAAAAGAACAAAATTTATTTGATGATTGAATATAAACGCAACGTAGGGTAATGATTCGATTTGTTTGCTTTTCGCCAAATTCAGATGCGCCATATCTATCCGTTTTAGTTGCTAGTCTTGCTTGATTTCGAGGCAACGCCATAACTGTTAGAGATTTGAGAATATCAAAAGCAGTTTCCATCAATTCGAATTTATCTCCTTGTTGCACTTGCTGGTAATTATTGTCTTCATCACACAATACAACAAAGTTTACTTTTTTGGCTTTGAACTTAATATTCGCTAGTGTTCCATTGCATTTTAAGTCCTGAAATAATAACATTTTCTCTAATATTTTCTTGAATACTTTTATTATATTGTTTATTACTAAAGTTTTAATCTTAATCCGATTAAATAGTGTACTTGTTTATTTTCAAAGTTTCCAGCATGATGATGCTAGCTTCTCTTCTAGCCCACTACTTCCAGAGCAGGACACCAATTGCTGGTAGAAAGTAATGATAGAGTCTCATTATTGGAAATAAGGCAAGGCTGAGAATGAATAAGACAATTTTGAGGTTTAAAATTCGGATCATAGACTAACTTTGGCATAAAGAAATTGTCATCAATAATGGAAAAACTGAAAAATTCTCACAAATATCGACATGGTCGTTTTTTTTATTTGAAAATGCCATTGAAAAATTCATTTTTTGAAGAATCAGATGCATTTCTTACAATTTACATATCTGTTATACTTTTGAGGTATTCCACATTCTGTTTTTAAATACTCATTCAGTTTTTTGAAACAATTACAGATCGAAACTGCTAAAATTGCATTTTCAATCATGATAATTTCGCGTGTAAATTCTGAATCAATTAGTAGTTCAGACTTTTGATATATTTTTTAGAGTAATTGCAAAATCAGAAATGGGAAAAACTCACTTCCATAATTAAATTTTTGAGAATAATTTTTTTTCCTTCGTTTTTTTTCAAATTGTGCGAAGAGCACTTTTGTTCCGTAAGCATTGAGCAATTAGTGAAGTAAACTCGGATAGGTTCACCTTGTTTTTTGCAATCAGCCATGTTTTTCTTCAGTATCCAAACATTTTTGAACTGAAATATTCATTCGAAAAAACTGAATAGCTGTGTTCGAACAAAAGCACACAAAAGAGTCCACTGAGTTCAAATCTTTTTTTACAATCACAGTAATGAGTAGAGACAGAATTTGCAACAATGTCTGAATCTAAATGTATACTTAAAAAAGAAAAGAGCTTCTATTAAGACAGAAGTTTAGAGCACATTTTTGATCGAACTATGATCAAATCTGAGAAGCAATGACCAGGCAGTCTAATGAGGAGAAGTGGCCCCTAGCAGTGGACACTGTCAATCAAAGCCTGAACAGCAATCTGTGCATGAAGAAAGAATACTTCCTCTCGGGAAAAAGAAGCTTTCCTCAATGATTTTAGTTTACAATAATCAAAAAATCTCGAGTAAATGATGTTTGAGAAAGTAATAGTAAAGCACCTTGTAATTCTATTAAAAAAAAGATTGTGCAAACATAAAAATGCATTTGAAATCGGAAGTTGCCCACGAAATTTTAGGTGGTTTGGTGTGACTTGAGTTGTCAAAGTTCCAGCAGTTATTAATTCGGTCCTAAATATATAATCGACCAATCAGTATACACGAAGGTCATTCTTCTATTCTGCATTATTGATTCTGGCGCTGGATCGTATTCTGGTATTCTCGCTGCACTCGCTTCGCGCTCAGTTCTCTTGTGTTGATCTCCGTTGCTCCGTTTTCATCGAATCCAGGGCGCTGATCTAATGAGATTCCTTCAAGCGTTTTCTTGAGCACTATCGATTGGATATATGCCTGTACGTGATAATACTAATCTCCTTCGTGTAGCGCCTATGGAAGTTCGTTAAAATCTCATCCGAAGTCATCACATACGGAATTATTTTTGTTCTACATCTCATCTTGACCTGCGTGTATACCACAACACCTTTTTTCGGTCTCGACTGCTATCATGTCCTAAATAGTGATGCTAACTACTATTAAGATTACTTCATGCCGCTTCTTATCGTAAATCAGAACAACCTTCCGATTCATACTTTTCTTCATAGCGACAGTTGGATTTTGTACATTGTATTTATCCTGAAGGTAAGTACAACAACTAATAAGTACGTTTTTAGCTTTCTCCTACTTTAAAATCGCCACCCTCCTGGTGGGTATGGGTACAGTAGACTCATTATGCGCATTCCTTGATCAGTGCCACCTTTGGGTACCTTTCTATTCAGCCGAGGACTCAGCGGGTCCATGCACAGGACGAATAGCAGCAGAGAAATGCTATCATCCTGGAGAATTCCTCGTTGTATTTTCTTTTCCATTAAAGTTTCTCCATTGCTTTTCAATGTAGCCGACCATCTAGAGGTGATGGTTCCCAGAAACCTGCTGATCCACAATAGCATGTTAAACCTTTCAATGCACTTAATCAGGTATCCGTGATTAACTGGGTCGAACGCTTTCTTAAATGTCATACCGTGCAGTATAAAGCTGGTTCTCGTGCTCTCTACAAGCCACCATGTTCAATAGTTCCTGCTTTTTCGCACCTTGAACCTGGCCAACAATCCCTAATTTGTTTTTCGTGGTAGGATTCAATTGTATGATACGTGCCATACAGTTCGTTATCAAGTTGTAAGGTTTTGGTAAACAGGTACTGGTCTGAAGTCACTACTTTTATTTGGGACACCATTTAGAATTACTTAGGTAGTTTTTTGTAAAACTACGAATTCTTTCCCTCCTCATCCAGACAAATCTCTCTTACTATTTTGTACAGGTCTGGATGTAAGGAGGCACAGTTACAAATAAAGAAGTTATAGACTTCATCAGGCCCTGCTGCCTTCCAATTGGGCAAATAAGCAACTATTTTCCAAATTCAGTTTCAGAAACCAAATTTGTTAAATAAGCAGACTTTTGGTTATAATTATGTATATATACGATTATTTAACGCTGCCTTACTGAAAAATTTTGAAGTACTGACTCATTTTTTTATTTGTGAAGGTATAAGCTGATGATTATTTTAACTTATTTGATAGAAATAAAGCTCAAAACGCTAACGTCTGTTTTTGAAGTTGCATTTCCAGTAACGAGTACGAAACGTGCACTGGCAATTGATGAGCAAAACCATAGAAGCAAGGCAAGACCGACCGCTTGGGGACAAGTCATTATGTAAATATAAAATTCTTACATTTCAGTCCGACACCAGCAGAAATAATACTGAGAAAACCTTACTACATTTAACAACGCTTCGTGTAAGTTACTTTTGAAGAGCGAATGCTTCATTGCTTCATACATTAAACAGTTCAGAACACCACGAAACTTATACAAAGCAATTTGAATGAATTTCAAAGCACCAAACTTATTTCTCACCATTCATTTTATTTTGCTAAAATGAGTTTGAAACGAAGGAAAACGAGAAATACATAAAATTCTAACAGATATCAATCTACAGAAATAGTTAAAAGACAACCGAAAACTATTGGAGAAAATTACGTGAAGCTTCAGAGTACAATTATTATGTTCATATTCGAAAAGGAAAAATACTTCACGCATACTAAATCAAGTAATATATTCATGACTCACATAAAAATTATAACTTTACATAATTGTTTCATTATGAAGATTATATTTTCACAAACACAGCTTTTTATGGCATTCAGATTGTTTTAATCACAAATTATTATCATAGTTTCAGAAAAAATGCTCTATATGAGCAGAAAAAAACGGAATTGAACAAATTTAATAATCTGAATTTTCCTTCCGATGCTAGAAATACTGTAATTTAATAAATATCAAGTTTAGGAAACAAAGACAAGCTTCATGAATACAACTGCCAAAAAACCTTATAAGGTTCAAATAACATTCAATTAGGGAATATATATATGCAACAGAACGACCTAAATGGTAAAAAATTAACAATATGGAATATTGATACATATCAATATCTAACAATGAATTGATAAGACAGGAGAAAACATTTTTTTAATATTAGGCAAACTGCGCACAATTTCAAAATCAAACTGAAGAATTATCTTCCATTAGCTGCTCTTGAATCAAGTTTAGCAATCGTATACATACTGTATGCGGAGTCACCAGTAACTTCTTTTGCAACAGACATAAAATTTGGTAATGGAGGCTCATTTTTGTCAGCTACTGGAGCTGTCGTATACGTTTCTAACAGCATTAATGGTTTTCCTTGACACGCTGGTGGTAAAGGTGACTTATATATATCCAAATGGTAGTACTGAAACTTGCATAATATTTTATTAAAACCTTCTGATACTATGACGAGTATTCGCCTAATTCTGCTCTGAGAGAGATATTATCTTCACTTACGGTCAAAATTTTTTCCAGAAGTAACAAACTTATGTAAAAAAAGTTATCATTATGTTACTTGATAATTTAGATTTTTAGTATATCAAAAACTTTTTGAGAATGGTTCAATCTACAATCATAACTTTATAATAGTTATGTTATGATTGTTTATTTCTGATTACTAGATGCAAGCTTATTTTTAATTACTTGACGGACGTATACATACCTGTTTACCATACATGAAACATCTTCGCTCCTTATTAATGGGTGCTCTAGAATGATCTCCCATTGTAATATAACTCATGTATTCTCGATAATTTAACTGCATTCGAGTTTCTACTGGTTCTGGACCATCGTAATGCCGAGTTGTTATAGTATACGTCGTACGGCCGTTTTGACTTCGTGAACGTAAACGAATCTAGATTACAATTTATGCCTATCATAGAAACTAATTTGGAAGCTGTACTTAAAGATACACAGGAGTTGTAGCATGAGTAAAAAAAGCTGATATATTCAAGATACAAAACTGAAACGCCTATTTTTGCTTGCTACATACTGAGAAACAAAAATGTTAAAAAAAATCTATTGTAATGTTATTACAAAAAAGAACGACATTCCTTTTCAAGCTCAAAGATAAAAAATAAGGAGAAACTTGATGAAAATAAGTTTAACCTGAATACTCGCATCTTCAGTGCACAAGTAATCATGCCGTACCATAAAAACTTCACAACGCGGCATGCATTCCTCGGCAATCGATGTAATAAGCCACTTTCTTTTCCTGTGAAGTAATATAATTACTTCTAAACTTAAAAAATAACTCAGCATAACTTTAATTTTAGAAAATTCTCAACTATCGTGATAAAAATATATTCATACAAATGCTAGAATAAATACGACTCTGATATACTGTAGCAGTGAAATTTTAGAAAATGACTAAAATCGAAACATAATATAAAGCAACATCTTTATTCAAAATTTACTGAATTAGATGTATAACTATACAAAGACAACATGGCTCACCATATATATTTACTAAGTAGTTGAATTCATGATTTCATAGTCAAAAATTATCAGAGTTGAAATTGCTTCTAAGAACGATAAAGATTACTTGCTATTAAAGGCTAGTCGATCTTGAGTCGGAAGACCGATCCTATCGCAAACAGCAGCGATTAATCTGAGGATCTTATCGTCAAATGATTTACATCCAATGTTATCGATCACATCAACACGCGGATGTCCTAACCAAGCCTAAATTAAGGTCATGTGCTGTCACAAAACTTTAAATGGCACAATTATCTGCTGAATTTATTTGATCAACATATTTACGAAACTTAGCTATCTTATCTGATGCTTTCATTTTCAAACAAGAAATTTAAAAATCTTCCACATATGTACACAGATACCCAATATACACAATCGATTTCTCAGTTGGAAAGTCACACTTCAAAAATGATACATCTCGAGTGAGTCGATCCTGCTCTATGGCTTCGTTCAGTGATTCACTTCGAGCACCGTTATTTGCTAAAGAATAATATTCCTCAGCACCATCTGCTGCTGTTGTCATATGAACAACCTATAAATTAACTTTGGAAGTCGGAAATATATTTTTTGGTAATACAAATATGATATTATGTTAGTTGTATCGAAGAAAATTTTGGTCTTGATGAAAAAAAAAAGAATATATCATCACGGTAATATTATTAAAAACCAAGTTTCGAAGAAAATAAAAATTTTAAAGCCTTATTTGATCATATCTGCCTTCTCGCAGGTTGAATTGGTCCAAATTCAATTCTTTCAGTGACTGTGCCCAAGATTCCTTATCAATATAAGCTGATGGATCCATAGCCCCACGATCACAGATAACTAAGACTCGATCAGCACTTGACAACTCTGCCTGATTGAAGAAGACCTGCCAATTTTTTTCAACCAGCACCATTACTAACATAAAATATTTTGAAAAAATAGTTATGATATAAAAACAATATTTTCAACACACAAAATGCACATAGAACGGTCCAGTTATTAAAGACCGAATTATTGAGTAGAGCAAATCAAAATATTGTACAGTTCTAATTTTTCCGCATAAGCTTGTTTTTTATTATGAATGCCTTAACAGACTGCTTTATTTTTTAGTTCACAAGATTAAGATGAATAATAATGAGTATATTGGCAGCAAAACATCCGAAAAAGAACTGATTTTCGCATTCATAAACAAATCTGAATGAATCAGAAAAATTTATTTTATCCTATGTTTGTTACATGAATAAAGATCTATTAATATTTAAAAGGATACTTAATGAATTGTAACCACTTTAATACAAAAAATTTTTACCGTTTCAATTCTCAATAAAGTTAGCAGCAAATCTTCTTGAAATTTATATGCTCCTTCATGACATAATTCAGCATATTTTATGCCACCACCCAGTAAAATAGTAGCCGTTTCAGGCACAGTGTACACTTTCCATCCGATTCCTTCAAAAAATGTCCGAAGACGGGCCTAAAAACACGTACCCATAAAGTAAACTGAATTAATTTGAAATAGAATGCTGAAAAAAAAATACAGCATAATCCAAGTTACTTGCTGTCAAGAAAATTTACAAAATATAATCACTATCTAGAAAACAACTTATGTAATTTATAACTAAAATTAAATTCCTTACTTGACCAGTAGTTTTTCCACCACATGGACCTCCTGTAAGAGCTAATTTATAAATACGTTTTCCAGTCGTCTTTTCTGTTTCAGCGACGAAACCTTTTTCGTTTACCATCTCGTATTAGTAGCATATAACTTACAGCTGCGACAGCATGGCGAGAAACACAGGCATCGAAATTAAATGGAAAGATGAAAACCTAAATACGCGAAATAATAATTAACATATATAAATGTTTTTAGCCATATCACTTTTAACGTTTATGATGTTATAAATGTATGTTCAATTTCAAATGTGATATTTGAAAATGCCTAACAGTAATTATAATGTCCACATATGTAAAATATCCGCTGCAGTATTTTTTATAACATACGGTTTATAAAATGGAAAGTACAGAAATGAACATAAAATGCACAACTAATAATACCATGTATTTATGCACTTTTTATTAGATATCTTTAGTCTTTATAAATGTTACAAAACGCGTTAAAAAACAAAGCATTAATAAAATTGTGGCAATCTCGTCAAGCTAATTAGCAGCAATATGTATAAGTATGGATTTGCCAATTTCGAATATACAACAATTAAAGTCTAAATAAAGTATAAAAGTATCTAACATTTTATAATAAAGGTGAAAAGCACTTATACTTTGTAAGTAGATTTATATTTCTTATATTTCTTAAATTGTGGGCAATTTTATATATTTAATAGCATGATTGACAAAATGTACAATTTTCTTACTTGAAGTCTAATTAAGGAAACGAAAAGTGGAATAAGTGGATTTTATGCTAATTAATTAAGACAAAATTACCTGACGAAATGCCCTAACGTATGTTCGAATTTTATTGTTAGCGGTTTTACCCATCGATAAACATGCCAATCATTTTTTTAAAGCTCTGTTTTCTGCCCTTTATTACTGCTTAAACTGGATAAGTCATTAATTAGATTTTTTCAGACATACTCACGGAAGCACAGCACAGAAGTCTGGTTGTGCTGGTAAAATTTGTAATGCATGAAGACCAGTGCCAATATTATTCAGATTCTAGCTGCTTCCTCTGTGTCGATGTGCAATTTCCACTTGATTGGAACTGAATTCAGCAGTCAGTGCTCTCAAGATCTCTATTGAAGTATTACTTTCTACTTTTTTCTTCGAATTTTCAATTAATTGAGTGTGGTACCTACTCCCTGACAAAATATTGGCATTGGACTGAATGTTACTGGAAGGGTTGTAAATATGTATGAAAAGTGAGCAGCTAGCAATGGTGTATAAGGAAATGAAAGATATGCATGAGAAAAAGAATCAGTAAAGTTCGAGGTAAGCTTTTGAAGGAAAACATTGAGATCATATTGAAAAACGTGTTTCCTTGGCAATTCATTAATCTCAATGAGAAATAACTTTTGCTTAGGCAAATAACATTACAAATCCCATGCACTGCTAGGATTCGCAGAAAGGACTGAAGTTATCTTGAAAACAACGATAATAATTCGTTTACTTTGACTCAAATCATACTAATAAGTTTAGCAGTATTGCCATGTTATAACAGTTTTGTCATGGACTGCATATAGATCGCGACTATATGCGATTCCTGTTGAAATTATATACAACCAATTATTGGTTCAAAAATTTAAAATTCGATCCCATTTGCGAGATTTTTCATTCTGCTATGAAATCGCTGATATGTATCAAATTTAATCGTAAAGGAGAAATAATGTCCAAGCATTGTTAGTATTATATTGCATGTAAGAAAAATGCTCACGAGTTTATAAATGTCAGAATGCATAAATTGCTTGCAGCAAAAAGTTCTATGTGTTATGCTTTAGTGTGACAACTTTATCTCAACTTTGATCAACACTGATACTTACGAAAAATATTGAAAAAGAAAAAAACCGTTTTATGTAATTTCCAAATCAAATAAACTTCAAATATGCAACACATAGCATTGCGTTCTATTATAAAAGAAAAATACTTTCGAAAAGAGTCTCAAAGATCTAGTTGCAGAAATGAAAGAAGAATTGGTTGAATTCGAAATGATTACAGCTTAAGTATTGCTAACAGCGATAGTCAAGCAGGCAAGTACTTAAACAAAACTTCTATCTATGCAAAGAACATTCTTGACAAACTCCTCAACCCATCTGCAAAAGCAAACTTCACATTTATCAATAATTCATCTTATTATAATAATTGTGAATTGTGATATAGCTTTTATGGCAATTAATCAAAGAGCATCGGTCTCGAGGCAGGAATTGCAGGTTAGTCTTGAAAAGTGTGTCAACATTCATTCCTTTAATATGCCTTCTGTCAGTTTAAGCAACGAGCATTTATGCAATTAAAAAAATTGAAAAAAGAAAGTGGGAAAGACGAGAAATAAGCATTTAACACCACTATTTGCAGTGATTAATTTCTGAGATTTTCTTTTAGGTATAAAGTGTTTTTCAATGCAAAAATTGAACTGCTCAATTCATCAAAATGATTATGTACAAGTTGAAGTAATTAATAAATTAGACGCAAAATAAATAATCTAACTTTCTATTCCACGCAAATCACTTGTGCAGATCGCAGTAGGATGAGACTTTTATTCAGAAACTTAAAACTTTTTAATGAAATAATTGTTTCAATCTTGTCATAAAAATAGCGTATGCTATCTTTCAGTACGTCTATTTTAGAATGTTGCAGCCAAGATCGCATATAAATATTAATACACAACATATTGCTCGCATTAATTAAACCTTAGTATAAATTGACGCATATCAGTAGTCGCAATAATTTTTCATCTTTGATCACCAATAAAAAAGAAAGCAAATTCGCCGAGTATTACAAATGATTATTTTAATAGAAAACAATCGTTGTTGTCACACATTTGAAGTGTTAATTGATAAGAACAACAGCTGATTTCTTCATTTTCGATCATTTCTCATACATTTTGCAATATTTCTCAGCTTAGGCAATTACTATTTCTCAGCATACTTCTAATGCTAATAACGCGAAATTGCTCTAATTTTAACATAGTTGACTCGTTACAAAAAACTTTGAAAGTTAGTAAGTGAGTCCTCGCTGCTCAGTAATATGTGTAGTCTCAGAACTGCTGATTAATTCACTTTTAACAAAAAGGTTACATCTAATTACGTACTGATCACTGACTGTTTTCTAATTTATCTATCAAACTTCTTCAGCACACAATTTCAAATATTACTGCTTCTGTTTCTTTTAATGCAGCTGGAAACTCATAAGGGAAGTTGAGTTCTATCTCGCTTTTTGCTAATTATATCATTTACGATTATAATTATGGAAAAGACTTCATAACCGCTACTATATACTTTGAACATTTTAAGATATTAACAATAAATTCTATGCAAATGCACTGCTTTATTCTCATGAGAATTATTATTCTGTTGTGAAATTATGTCTTTATCAGCACAATTCTTGTCTCACTCACTGAAACAAAATAAAACTGAGAAACATTTTGAAGACGTTGATTGGAACAACGGAGCCAATCCTTTACTCAAATGTTACAAGATTAAAAATTTTTATATCCCAATTATTTATCACTATCAACATGTCATAAATTAAAGCAAAGGCATGTTATTACCTTTACTAAATTTCCAATCTCCTTACTTACTCTGATATTGATACCCGTGAGCACATTCACAAGACATGACAAATCCTACCAATACATCCAACTTGCTGAGGATCTGTGTTGGGTTCGTCATACTAATACATGCAATTTAAATAAAATAAATTCTCCTCAAACCTCAGTTACAACATATCGGCTTCACCTTTTCTCTAATTTGTTAGAAACGAAAAAGAATGAGTGAATAAGAAAAATTAAAAAAGTACGTGGAAAATGACTTTGGACACAATACTTTACACGTAATAAGGAAATACTTTAACATACCTGAGTGAGATATGAATGTGTTGAATTAATATTGTACTATGTAAAAATAATGTGTAATGATACTTGTTCAGGTGAAACGATGAAAGAAAAGCTTCAAATAATAGCACCGACAAACTGATTTTGGAAGTGCGAATTCCATAAAATATAACTAAAGAATCACATTTGCTTTTATATCATTTTTAAAAAATCGAAAATAATTTTATGGCATTTTCTGATTCACAGTGACATAAAGCTGGATTAATAATCGAGTAATGAAAGATGCATTGAAAGAACAAAATAATATTGAAAAAGTTCAGATCAATCAAATTAATGATAAAACAATTTAAGATTATTCATAAGACAAATGCTATTCTCAACAAAATTCTTTAGGAGGTGGAACTACTGGCACTTGACCGTAATCAAAGTGATCTGCTTCAAACTGTTTAATTTGCTCGGCACTTAAGTCCTTTATGTTAGAATAGTGTGATTCGTCATCAAAATTATAGTCGTAATCGTTATGTTGCAAGAATTCTTCAAATTCCTTTGAACTGTAAAATCTGAGAATGAAAGTTCTGATGAAATGTGACTTTGACCTAACATTTTCTAAACTTTAATACTTTAATGGAAAGATATCCAATTAAAGTCAAATTACTAAGAATCTTTTGATGATTCAAATTACTGACAGAAATTGAATTTACCTTATCTCTGCCGCCGATCTATTTTTTATGCCCATATAAATTTCTGTGATAGATATATTTCCTGCTTCTACTTCATTTGAAACGACGTCATGGTTAGAACTATTGACTTCAACACTAAGTTTTTTATCATCATGTATCTCACTGATATCAGATGATGGCTTTTTTTTTGCTTCGTTTGTTTGCTTCAGTTTCGGTGAAACCCATTTCCAACGACTGGAACCACAAAATAAAATACAAAAATTTTCAGAGTTACTACTTTATAACTTTTTCACAGCGTTCGCTTTAGCTTATGAACAACTCTGAAATTCAGTTTTAAGGAAAGTACTACAAATGAAAATACATCTGAGTGAAAAGTTAAATAAAAGAATAGAATCCTACCTTTGATCAGCAAACTGTGCAAGTGTATTATGGTTAGTATTAACAGGACGACTTTGTGCCTATAAAATTTGAAAGGCTTAATTTCATTTAATTCATCATTTAAACACTTTAATTTTATTTAACTGATTTTCTCTAACAGAAGTATAAAAACCAATCAAATGTATGGCAGCATACAGTTGATTGCATTAACGTACAGCCAAATGCATGCAACTTATAAGAATACCAAGAAAGTGAGGAAACTAAATAGTTTTTGTATACAAGAGATTCTGAAAAGATATCATTGTACAGCAACTAATGTTGTATAAATGCAATGCATGGTTGCGAAATAAGAGGAGGAACCAACTTAAAAATAGTAACATCCATTTTTTGACTAACTTGGAAAGTCTAATTTAACGAAATTACTGAAAACTTGCTGCACATAGAAACGCGAATTCAATGAATTCGGCACTTTTGAAAAAAGTGCCGGATTCAAAAAGTTATAAATATGAAAACTAAAAAAGAAGTACCAATATGATGAAATCATTATCTTGCGGCCATTCACCAAAATGGATCAAAATATGGTACTTAGTATGGCTAATACCTGTGCGTAATACTTGTATGGATTCGATGTAAAGCTCGCAATTTTGGTATGCGACTGCGGAGAATCTTTCGTCTCTGGTTCAGTAGTATGTACAAATGGACACTGGTCGCCATTTCGACAATCACCACGAGCATAAAATTTGCATTGCATTAATGAAGAGAACGCACTAGTCATTGAAGTACTGCAAACAAATGCAACAAAAACACTAACAAAATATGCAGTTACTAGTAAATGAGTTAAATAAATATGATTATTCACAAATTAAAATTGATCTAGTAACCGATATGGTTGGATCATATTGAATTAATCATGCCTTAATCCGAAAAAAGCATTTTACGATGTACTATGAACTTGCATGATTAGCAAATCTTTCAGAGCTGTTGGTCAAATTAAATTAACGAAATCTCAGCCAAAACACACTAATATTACAATTTATTGTACAAAAGATCTAAAGCGTACAACTAACTGTGAACTAAGAATTAAGTGCAGGCAAATTCAGTCTAGTAACGAGTTGAATAAAACCATGCAAAAGGTTGTGCATAGTTTAATGCAGATTCTTACAGCTCAAATCTAGAAATGTCTAAAGGAGATGACCCACTCCACTCTACAATGCTATAACGTTGACCTGCTTTGCAAAGTTCAGCTTTTTATAGAAATACTTAAGGATCCTGTTCCAAGCTATTTAAAATTATTACATGGGAGCAAATTGGAACAGATTACAGAGTATAATCAAAACCTTTTTCTACACCGATACAACTGAAAATAAACCAGCTTAGGACGCGATATTTTCACTCCCAACCACGAGTAAGAATGACTTGCACGCTGCTAAAAAATGAAGTAGATCAATATTGTGACACATATTCATATTTTGATATGAAACATAACTATATGCAGGCAAGACACAAAATAACCACGACAGCAACCACGTCTCTTCCTCACCAACTCAACTTCTGATTCTATCTCGAAATTTGTTTAGCAATAAAGTTCGACCTCCTTCTATTTCTGTTGCACGAATTGTACATGCTAATATTTACATATGAAAGGTTATCTTGAGGTTAAATTTGTTTGTGTCTATAATAGTCATTACTGGTTGAGCATTCGCTATCTTAGGGTGGTGCGTGAGAAATTTTTCGTGTCCTATCATACTCTGGGCTTGCGGCAGTTTTTTGGCATAAGAAAAATAAGATTTCCCAGAGTATTGATTCAAAATTTATCACTGTTCTTGCAAAAAAACTTTTAAAAAAATTGTAAGAACTTTAAAAAGCTAGAAAATATAAGATAAATAAGCATCTAGTAGATATAAGTATTTTAATAGGAATTGAATTTTATTCTATTTTTATTATTTGTCGTTTGTCAATATCATGTCCTTTTTTTGAGAAAAGTTAGAATCTGAAGAGTCAAGTTCTTATCAACAATCAATTCGAAAACACAATGAAACGTCATGGTGGTAATGATGATTCTAATCCATCTGATAACCACGAAAATGTGAAGTCTGGAAAACGACAACGCCCTGATAGTTATCAAGAAGCTTTAGCAGCTGGCAAATATGAACTGAGACTTTTGGTTTCTAGTCGTGGAGCTGGTGGGATTATTGGTAAAGGCGGCGAAAATATCAAACGATTGAGATCAGAGGTTTGACATCTTATTTTTGCTATTTGTAACTTTGAGTTTTCACAAGTTACAAGTGTCCGACCGTTGTTTGACTCATTTTGAAAGTTCTTTGGCTTCGAAAAAAGCTATTTTTTGTTCAATCAACCAGCTGTACTGTGCAAATGATTGCTGGAAATTAGTCAAATTGAAGCATTTTAAACGCATTCTGTTTTGTCCTTAAGATGTCAAGGAAAAGCGACAATTATAAATGAAATGTATGTGTCTTGTTGGATCCTTGTTTGTTTTCAAAGTTTTCAATATGAAAATAAAGTGTGAGGATGGTAAATAAAAATTCATATTTCGTATTTGATGATTTCCTGGATCACATGCACGTTAGATTAAATATGCCAACAATATTTGAGCTGTTCTCAAAGTATTCGTATTAATTATCATGGCATGGAAAATTGCATTTTTATATTATTTATTTCTATCATCTCTTATTTTGCTAACGTGTTTTAGTTAGCAAAAAAAAATCAATATATGCTTTGAGATATACTACCATTTCACGTTCTTCTGGTATGTTTACGTGAAAAGGAAGATATGCCATCTTTGATATAGATTATTAATTCACTCTTTTCAGCCCTTATTCCCAGTTACATATTCTCGATCCCGATATATAATCCCGATGCCTGTTCTCCTTCAAGTTCACCTGCAACACACTGTTGTTGTTGGATGATGCAATATGTATTTATGGATAATGAATTTAAATGAACCAAACACTGCTACCACCACCATTGGCTGTCTTTATCCCAATTTTTTTGCAATCCCAGAGTTTTCTGTTTTTTCATCTCTCAAATTTTAAAACTTTTCTTTGCAGTACGATGCGAATGTCACGGTCCCCGATAGCCAAACTCCTGAACGGTAATCCCTGCTCCCCTCTCTCAAATTTTTGAGTTTTTTTTCCAAATTAAAAATGGAGCAAATTTTTCTTTCATTTAATATATTCAGAACAATATTTATTTACCTCCTTAAGATCAGTCGATCATTTCATCAATCTCTGGTCGCACTTATTTCAGTTAGCTTCTGAAGTAGTGACTAATAAAAGTAGAAACAGCAAAATAGTTGACAGACTTAAGGATTCAGCTGTTTACCACTCTCTAGCTTGTACCGTACATGATTTCCTCCAACAGAAAATAAAATGAACTGAGTGTTTGGATGACGGGATGTTTCCTCTCATATTTAGGACTGATTATTATTTAAAACTTCTACTGATTTTTTTTACATCTTTCTAAGTTGTTTCGACTGACGATAATATTAACCAGATTTTAAAATTTATCTTTTATTATGTGAATGTTTATGCAGTGCTGTCAGTATTTTTGATGCAGAAGTTGTTGCAGATATGATATCAGAAAGTAGATAAATTATTCCTTTTAAAAATGTCTTGATTATAAATTTGTGTGTAAGAGACTTATTTTATTATTTTAGGATTGCCACCATTGTTGCGACAATTGATAATGTTCTAGCAGTTGTTTCCGAAGTCATCCCCAAACTTGACGAAGTTAGTTATTCATGTATTTTCTCAATTTTCTTGATTGCATTTTTTAGAAAATATGAAGAGACGAATCTTAGAAAGCAAACTGATCAAGAACGAAAAATATTTCTAAATATGTTCCAGTTCGTTTTAGAGCCGAGAAAGCGATTCGAATCATCTCATAGAACTTCGAGTATTGGTACATTCATCACATGCTGGCGCTGTTATTGGACGTCAGGGTTCGAAAATAAAGGAAATGAAAGAGGAACTGGGTGTTCAGATGAAAGTAAGCTGCATATCATGGTTCTGATTTATTAATGTTTCAGATCAAATCTAATAAAGATTTCTTAGGAGTATTTATGGCTTTTAAAACCTTATTTTAACTAATTTAAATAACTTAATATTTCCTACTTTAAATTTTGGACATTGTTATAGGTGTTTGCACAGTGTCCACCTCAATCTACAGAACGTGTAGTATCTATTAAAGGAACGCCTGAAAAAATTAGAGCGTGTGTGAGCCATATCATTGACATGCTTAAAGTGGTATTTTCATTCCTGTCCAAATTTATTAACTAAGATATTGTACATTTTTTCCTGTAAAATATAACGTATTTCTGCCAGTTTTTGAACAAATATTGATCAAAATGTCAAAAAAAAAATGCAAAAATCTTCTTGTCAGTAAGTTCATTTTAGATTCCTATCAAAGGAGTGACGAAACCATATGAGTCAATGTTCTATGATCCTAGCTATTCATCTCAGTATGGTGGTTACCCGCCAGATCGTAATTACCGTGGACCTATGGTTCGTCCGTCGATGACAGTAGCTTCTTATGGAAACTTTAGTTGCAATTTTTCTCGACCTATTGGACGAGGTCCTTTATCAGCTGTTGGGATACCACCATTTATGTGCCCCGAGGAAAGCACTCAGGTTCATAGATTTCAATGTGAATTACTTAGAGAATTTTCCAACTTTCTCATATTCTTGTAATCTAGGTAACGATACCGAATGAGCTTGGTGGTACTATAATTGGTAAAGGTGGTGAACGAATCAATCGAGTTCGTGAAGAATCAGGTGCACACATCGTTGTTGGACCACAACAGGAATCTGGCGAGCGTATCATAACAATTATTGGTACTACGACAGCTATACAAACAGCTCAGTATTTACTGCAACAATGGTTTGTACATATTCTAATATTTATTTACATATATTATTTATGTGACAATCAAATAGTTCATTAGCCATATAAAGCTTACCCTTTGATGCAGTTCCAATTATTTCAGCCGTTGTCTATAATTTCAACTTGTACACTAACAATATTAGGAAGGAGAATTTTCGTAGCAAGTTACTTTTGAGGGTTGTCTTGAAATTTGTCGTTTATAAAGCTTTAGATTTATTATTTAATTAGTGTTGCATATTTCATAATTAACAGAAATATTAATATTCAACGTGATTATCAAATTTAGTGCATCTATTTTTGATGATAGTGTTTTAATATATATGACGAATCTAAAGTCCAATTTTATTAATTTCAGCGTTCGTCAGTCTGTCGCAGGACGACGATATTTGAATGAAATTTGAGCAGCCTGCAGTTAATCTGAAATCACTAAAAACATATTGCAGTTTTTCTGCAGTTTAATTTTACAATTGTAATTCACCAATAAAATATCTTTTTTATAAAAGTTCGACTGTGATATTTTTGTTATTGTAATGATAGTTTGAGATAACTGATGCTTTTCCTCTGAAATCAGGATATTTGTCAAGTGCATTACTTGTCTTTGAAGAGTATTGCATCGATTTCCTTATTCTTTTCAAGCTGCAGTCTTCTCAAGTATAGCAGGTGAAATAAGCGCCAACTTGACATTTTTCTTTGTTCATTGCACTTCCCAACAAATATGTGTTGGTTTAACTTGTCAGATAATTCATGATTTTAAGAAAGTCGATTGAGGAAATTTCCAATAAGGTTACTTCTCATGATTGCCTTTTAAAATCTCGAGTCTGTTTTTGAAAAGGTAAACTTTGAATATTAAAGAGAGCGAATTATTAAGGTTCATTAGACTTTATTTCATGAGCACATAATTCTTCGTTTACCTCGCAAGAATTGATGTTTGATATTAAAACTGGTTTTCGTGATTGCAGTGAACTTTATATTCCTGTTAGAAAGAATTGAATGTATTTGATTTTATAAAAATCACAAGGTTTGCTTTATTTTGTATTTCATAGTTAGTTCGAAGAAGCTTGTATTTATTGCATGATTTGGCGATAAATTTTTTAGTTCTGACTTGTTTTTGTCTATTACAGTCATGCTTGTATTATGCAAAAAAAAAAATTTTCTCGAATTCTGACCGGTCCAATTAATTCTAGTTGCAAGTGAACAAAGGTCGTTGGTAAAACTTTGCAGCAAGTTATGAAATTGCACTCAGTAAGTTTCATCGTTGTTGCATCAGACATGTCAGGGAATTCGTATTGATAACCTGCGTAACTGGATTAGATACAACTTATCCAACTTATTTTTAGAATTTAAACTCTTTGTTTACGTGAGCATTGCATTCACAAGTTGAGAGGAATGAGTGTGATATTTTCATCGTCCAAATTTATTTTATTTTGAAGGCATTATCATATCATGTCAGTTATTTTTTACGACCTTATTGACATTGTAAAATCGCACCCTATAATTTATGACATAAATGCGAAAGGATATCAGAAAAGAGGTCTGAGACGGGAGAAAGCATGGCAAGCAATTGCGTGTTCGATGAAACAAAGAGGTCATGATATTACTGGTATCTTTTTATTCTTTGGACATAGCATATGATTTAGTAATTCTCATATTATATAACTAATTAGTATGTCGATGTACATGTAACTTACATGATTGAAAAGTGGCACCCACAACCTGTAAAATATTCTTATTTTGGGACTTCCTCAAGAATATCTTTTATTTTTTATGACATAGGTTTTCCCGTATACATAAATCTAAGATTGAATTACATTAAGTTTACTGCTTTAAGAAGGTCATGCTTTTGATGTTTATGAAGAGATTTTTAATATACAAGAAATTCTTTTTGTTTTGTAATTTTAGCTTAAAATTTTTATGGTGTTACTTTTTTGAAAGATTTCATGTAATGAATGTACTTGTAAATGCGACGTCCTTACAATTTACTGCAGATAATGGTTGCAGAAGAAGATGGAATAAGTTGAAATTTGCGTACGCACGTGATCGAACTTTGCGAAAAATTGATGGCATTTCACCGTTGAGGAGTTCTTGTGCAAAATATTTCGACTCCTTAGCATTCCTTAACCCATTTCTTTATGATTATAAAGCGTACGTATCATTTTACGTTTTTAGGTGTATATAAGTGATAGATAACGTATATTTAGCAAGATGAAGAGAACTCGACACAATTTCAGGCGGTCCAAAAAAGAGCAGCCGATTGTTTTAGATAGTGAATCTGATGATGATTCGGCAATTAATTCACGCATCTGCAGTAGAGGATCCAGGCATAGCAGTTCTTTAAACAATAGGTAACGTTGTAATCGTTATTGGCTTGATTATTACGTACTGTCGTAAATCGTGCAGAAAAAAATCTTATATAAGTAGATGTGAACTTTGGAAATATGAAAATTCTGTAAAATAGATCAGCTTCAATGGATGGAAAAATGATGAATAATGGACTTGTGGAAAGTAATGACGATAATAGGAAGATAACAGACGAACTGTTTCATATGCAATGACCGGAAAGTTTGACGATCTAACAATGAATTTTTTAAAGATGAGTGTAGCGTGGTTGCATATTGTATATGTAAATAAGAAATTTAGAAATTTTTTATCTAAACTGCAAATTCAGATTGTATTATGGAATTTTACGCAAAAACCTGAATAACTTCACTTTCAGTGATTGTTCATTCTTCGTATTTTCGGATAAATTATTTCATATTTTATTTTAAGACAGACGATTAAAATTACTTAACAGTCTTTTCATTTAAAATAAGATATTATCAAATTTGTTCTTCTATTTTTATCTTCGTTTGTTATTGTTAATTAGTTTGTTTGTTATCATTAAAAAGTTATAGAAATTATTAGCCATCAAAAATATTGGAAAGTCACAAATTTCAACCAATGTCATTCTAGATTTTCATCAAGTTGTCTTCTCATCTTTAGAATTAATCTGAAGTTTTGTTGCTAGTGTAGAAGATTCATTGCTGTCATTATAATTGATACTTTTCATTTGTTAAATTTTCTTCACTTCTCTCGTTCCAAAAATTTTTTACCAAATTTGCCAGTACACGGAGAAAAATTTGGTTCATTTGTGTAGTTGCAAAACTTCTTTTTGTATCTATTTGATTGCATATGTATAAAAGTTTATCAGTTTATTAGCTAAAGTTTTTACTAACTAGAACAGACAGCAAGTGTGACATCAAAAAAGAATCACTAAGATATTAGTACCAGTGAGTTGACTTTTTGTTTCAGTTTTTTATTCACTTCCCTTGCTTGACAAATTCCAAAAGTTTAAAATAAATTAAACAGTAATTTCTTCTCGTGCCACTAGTTTTTATGAAAGGTTTCCCTGAAATTTATGACTGATAAAAGTCAGGCACATAATTACTTGCGTACTTTGCTATGCAACTGATTATTATCAGTGACTATCAATTGAGTATGGTCGTGGTGATGGAAAGTATACTTCATAATTTTGCTTCCAACTAAATCATTTAGTTCGAAGCAAAATAATGAATTATACTTTCCTCTGGTGATCATATATTCAGACGAAATATAGCAAATAAGAAGTAAGGTTACTCAGACAAGAAACTGTTCCCATGACCCATCAATCCATAATAATATAAACCTTTTTTTTCAGTAAATAATTCTGGACGACTTGAATCTATTACATTGAATATTTCTGTGAAATTTCCAGTTCAGAAATATATACTTCTTGCATATTTTTCGTGGATAAAATTAATTCTCCGGTGATAAATAAAGATGAATATTTCTGTTTACTTTATTTTATACAAAACTGCAGTAGGTGTATGGTGTGCAAAAAGTGATGTGTTAGATGCTTGTAATTTTGCAAACCCCTAAAATATATTCAATTATTTGTGCGGAAATATACGACGTTATAATATAATGGAACTTTTTACGTACTCACTTATTGTTGTTTTTTATTTCTTTGATGCTTTTGTGCTGAATGAAAACAATAATGATCGCAATAACATTATTTATCTGTTGTCAAGGCATTCAACCATTTAACTTTATATATTCACTTGTTCTCTTTTTCCGTTATGAGAAATTAACATAGGCAAATTATTTCCGCTCAATTTTCCCTCGTTTACAGCAAGGTCAAAGGTAGCAATAATGAGATATGCGGTGTTGCCTGTCATTACTACTGAACTACTGCACGGTTTCTTTGTTCTCTCTTCATTTGACAAAAAAAGAAAAATATTTGCTATGGCATTCTGAAGGAAAAAAGCAAGCAAGTCAGCATGGGAGATTCTTCTCACCTGCTGCAAAACTTGAAATAGAATTTAAAATCTCTCTTCTACTAATAATAGCAGTACTCGGCTCAATTATCAGTTCAATTATCCTCCATTTTCTAAGAAATTCACTCTCATCTCTTTGAAGGTAACATTACGGAAAGATTCGAAGTCGTTTTTTTCATTACTTCAAATAAAAAAAAGCGGCACATATTTACTTAATAACTGCTGGACTTCCATGACTAGTGCTGCTAGCATATACTTCTTTCATTCCCATCGAGACTGATGCCCAAAAAGTAACTTTGTTAGTAATATAAAGAGAGCTATCTATTGCTATGATGTTTTTTAGCTCAATAACTGTAAGTAATGAGTAAGGCAAAAAACTACTAATATTTTGCTTTTTCATGCATATTTGCCAAAACTGCATAATTTTTTAAAAATTGCTAAGATTGAACTTCGAGTGAGTAAATAGAAGTCAGTAATTTGGAAGATAGCTAATTCAATTTATAAAAGAGTGAATGAATTAAAGACAGTAACATAATATCCTTAAATACCTACAGACAGTACCTCTAGTCACATTTCAGAGTTCTTTTTTTTGACTAAAATTATGAATTATTTTGACTTTAAGAATCAAGAAATTTTCCGCAACTCTACTATTTTTCTGTTTTCTATACTTTTATATGAATTTTAGACGGATTTTTTTGTTGAATGAATTGAAGTAAGCCATTTAATTAATTACTTCGTGATAATCTGACTTGTCATATAGAATTTCCCTAGATTTTTTACAGTCTTTCAATTCATAAATAGAGCAGATCAACGCAGTTAATTATTATTTACATTGAATAATTATTGAAGATGTTGGCTGCAGTTAATTAGACTTGAGCAACATGTGTGTAGCTGCTAATAACTGATTATAGTTTTCCTGGTAATCATATTAAAGCTTTGGATTTAATCTAATTCAATTCTATTTATTTCGATTCTATTTATTTTTGCCACTTTTTGTTTGGCAATCATTTTATATTCAACTAATTCTTTTTCACTTAACTGAATTTGAATATAGTCATAACTATTTATTGTTAATATTAATTGAACGGCAAATAATGATGAATATTGATAATGTGTATTTTACGTTGAAAAAGAATGTAATGTTTTTTATCAAAATTAAACAGTGTGATATTAATTAAAATACAATAATTCAATTGAATTTGTAATTAATAATTTGTCGTTAATTTTGTTTTCTCATCCTATTTGTTTAATTTATCTCAAAGAACACTATCAAACAAGATTAATTGTCGAACTAATTAATTTTTAATTTATGATATAAGTCTTTTTTATCTAAAGGAAATCAAAATGAGTTATGAAAAAAAATAAAGGTATTATTTGCAAAATAAGAATGAAAGTTTTTCATGTAATTAAGTTTCTTGTGTAATTAAGCATTTTAAAAATTTATTTTTCAAATAACACATTGATTGATTACTAAAATTATTTTGACGTGAGGACTGCATTAAAAAAAATTACAAATTAAATGATAAATTCCCTGAAAATGATGGCTTACAATGGAATATTTCACAGCAGTGGATGAAATTAAGATGAAAATATTGGAGAATAATTGATATTATCTGAAAAGATTTTCTCGCAGTCATAAATTTTTACAGTTGTCTTGGGAAAGAAAGCAAGAACATACTTGGATATTAATTTATACCCCTCCAAAAGGCGAAACTATACTCCTCAAATTTTACAATTAGCTATGGACAAAGGCTTTGCACTATAAATTCTACTTGCTTTTGTACATCGACAATTGATTTACTTGCAAGTTATAATATAATTTGTAGAACATTTTTAGGAATGGAACGAAATACTTCAAATATTATTTTAAATCTTTGCGGTTTGCTCGCATTCAAATTTGGCTTCCATTCTTCTCATCATTTCAGGCATGAAAATAGCATTTGGATAACATTTCACTTGGCTTCTTCCAAATTTCATTTCGTCACTTTTTTGAAAATTACCAAAGTTTTGTATTGAAGAATTTTCAAGTTCCCTTAAAACTGAGTTAATAATTGTAGTAAGAAAAAACAGTAAAGAATAACAGAAGGAAACAATTTAAAGAAGAACAAACAAAGAATGGTACTTCAATTAATTTGTGTATGCTATATAGTTAAGGTTAAGGGTTATTAATGCAAAGCACATATGTATCCACAGGTAATTCGATCTAATCTGTCAATGATATACTTGAATAAAGAGTAAATGGAATTGCTTTACCGGTGAGAAAATTATGGTACTTACTGTAATAATAATATTAGTAACATTATATGCTGCTTGTTTAACAGCCCTTCCAGCATATACCATAAAGAAAATTCATTTGGTATCAAATCAAGCATAATATGCAAATAACGAAAAAATTGGGAAAAATTATCTCTGAAAAGGTCAAAATAACTGCCGTAATTGATTGATTACAATCTGAATGCTTCAATAAAACGTTGAAAGAAATCACTAAATGTGTATTGTTTTTATTTAAATATTTACAAGAGATAAGAAAGATTCTACTGATTGATTAATCAGTTTAGTTCTGTAAGTTCCAATAAATATTTGCCAAAAAGATTAGCACTGAAAAGGTCAAAGCATTCTAAATATTTCATTTCTTGAATATTAATTATAATGATAAATTTCGCTCAATTCCTCACATATACACTAAACTTAATTAATTTCCATTTTTTCAGCTTCTCTAAGTTACTTGCGATTGCACTCCCTTTGAGCGTCAGTTTTTAGGTGGCTTTTTTGGAAAATATATCCACTAAAAGCTTCTGTTATTGCTCTGTGGTGGAAATGGGTGTTTATGAGATCTGATCAAAAATGCTTCAGGTCTTATTCAAACTTTTATTTAAATTTATTTGAAATTCACTCATCTTTAGTTGTTTTTTAATCTAATAATAATGGTTTGCAATAATCTTTGGCCTTTTTTAGTTAAAAAGAAAATTGATATTTAGTTTTCAATGACTAATTGATAAAGTATATAATAACCCTTTCGATAATTATTAAACTAATTGATTTTATACGCAGTAACTCTTTTGATTATTACTTAAATTGCTGTCACAATAAAGTAACTTTTGAGAGTGCTAACAAAGGCTTTCGAAGTGAAATAATGAATTTATTGCTGTGTGTGTGTGTGTACATTTGCACATTTTATTGGCTTAGTAATGTGAATTAAGTGAAATGCAACAAGGCGAAGCGTACTTCCGTCTGCTTAAGACTTCCGATAATTTCCGTGAATTTGTAATTATTATTTCTAGATTAGAGATTCTATGAGTGCATATTTTTATAAGGATTCCAACTCTTCTAAAAAGTTATCAAATTCACAAGAAATTGCGCAAAATCTATTTTATTCTATAAAAAGTTTACAAAATTTATAAATCTTTGTGGATTTTTTTATAGATTCAAGTTAATCGAAATTACCGATAGTTATAAGCGAAGATTCTGACTGACAATGTAGAACCGAAAATTTTGCAAAATTTTGAATCCATGTTTGTCTTTCAACATATTGCAAGCATGTGAGGGTTGAATATATATTTCAATAAATATTTGAATAATTCTAAATCCTTGGGCAGAAATGTCAATTCAAGTTAAAACTGTTAAAATATTCTAAAGAAGTGCTTTTTTTGACGTTCATAGTAATGAATTATCAGTGCACTAGGATGATCTAGAAGATTTTAAACTAAAAAAAACTTTGATTACTGTTTAAGCTCAACTTTTGCAACAACTTTTTACTACAATTTTATCTACAGTTTGATCCACAGTTCCATCGTCATTATTTTTTATCTGCTTTACTTTCATGCAAAATGCAAATGCAAAACATGCTTAATTTTCGGGGTAATTTTTGTTAAATTATATCGGGTGGAAGAACAAGAAGTGAATAAATTTGAGCAAAAATAACTTTATTCTGCTTATCATAATGAAACCTGAAAGTTAAAAGCTATTACATTACACAAATTTCGAGTTTTGAATGTGCTTTTATGCTAATTTCATGGATCAACGCTTTGCATAACGCTAGTAAACTGACGGAATTTGCTGCTATCTACGACTAGTTAGACTTTTCAAGTAAACGCAAGGAGCTAAACATTGACTAACTGAGACAACAATATTTTTTATAGGCAAGATGGAAAAGACAGTTGTGCAGCAGATAGCTACAACATTAATAATGTTAAAGGGGTGCAAGCCGTAATATTTGGACAGAAATAACTAATAATGAAAATATTGGAATTATTTTAACCTTTGGAAGATTTTTCCTTTAGTTTTGCTTATCCAAGAACATGAATATTTATGAGATAATAATGAGCTAAAAAACTACAAGCACCATTTAGCAGAATTTATCACATGTGAATTTACTACCTAAACCTTTAAAGCAGTAGTGTGAACAAATTTGTTTACGAAGGGTGCTGTAATTCATATAAATTAACCATTTCAAGAAAAATCTTATCAAAATTTGCTTACAATATAAACAGTAAAAAGTTAGCAAGTGCATTGTATTGCAAATCTTTCAACAGTTTGGTTGATCAATGCTTACATGATTCCATCTGTTGCCATCGGTTCAGCAACATCAAACTGAAGTCCAGTCATTGATAAGATACATCATACCTAAAACAAAATTTTGCAGAATCAAACTTCGCTGACTACCAAAATTTCATTTTTGTGATGTCATAATTGTTCATAAATCAAATTGATATTTATTGCTTTTCGAATAAATTTTCGTTAAAGATTGATTGAAAATGGTAGAAGTAATAAATAATTAAAGATGAATTTTGTATGATTTGTCGAAGTAACAAGTTTGTTTCACACGTTTGTCAAACCAAGAAAGTGTCACAAAACGTAATGTGGCTGAAACTTGCATGATGAATGATTTGAATTTTAGTAATGCAATGAAATTTATGCTCCTTGTCACTGAATGAAAAAAATTAGTTTCAAAACTTTGAATCAGCCTTACTAAATTGAAAAAACTTCCTTACAATTTTCGAATCAATCTTGCTGAATCTAATAAGTTATTAAAAGTTCAAATCATTATTCAGTATTGTTCAACTTAGTAAATGAGAGAAATGCCATGTTAACATTTACAAATATGACCCATATTGTCTTGAAAAAAATTGTCAGATTGAGGAATAATTAAACTGTGCAAATTTCAAGAGTATTTCGATTTCTTACCATAATATAAAAACTAGTCAAGATGTACGTTACTAGTCCAAAACGATTTATCTTTTTCAAATAAAATGAGACAATAGCATTTGTTGAAGAAAGGTTTCCATTCCTTACAGAAATACTTCTTGAAAGAATTAAAATATAGAAGAATTTACGTAAATTTACTACACAAATAATTCGTTTTGGTACAAAAAATCATTTTATGTCCCTTATACACTATGTTATATGAAAAATTTATTTGCTAACTTAGCCATCAAACAAATATGCGCAAATTTTAGAGATGCTTCAAAATTAGCCATTGTTTAAATATTCATTCATATGCAAAACAACGTGAATAAAGATATATTACATCATCAAAAGTAAGCAGTAGGTTTCAGTGGCTAGAAAGTGTCGGTACTTTTCTGAGGATCAAACTATAAGCACCTTCTTCATGGCTCCCCCACAGTGGTACTACACCATGTCCATTCTCAATTCGAATAACTACCTCAGAGCTTCCCCGTAGTGTCTCATGAATAGCCACTTTCTATAAGCTTAATCTTAAATCTTTCTTTATCATGACATCAGTTAGCTTTACATAGTTTATCTTTCACTTTTGCCCTTGCAATAACATTAATCCTTTTTGCATTTTTTTGATGGTAAATAAAATCATATTTGAATAAGTGATCTAAAATTCTCTCTTGCATATAATCACATTCAATTCAAAAGTTTATCCATTACTTCCTGAAATTGCATAATTAATCGTTTGCTTAAGCGGTATTTTTTTTGGCTCCAAAGATGGTTCATTTTTTTCTACCACATCATTGCGATATCAAATATTTGACCTTTTTCTTATTCCATTATGAATTGCTATCATTGCTATTAATTAATATAATGATACAATTTTCATTGGTATTATTAATATAATAATACAGATTTAATCGCTATTATTAAAAATAATTTGACAAAAGTTTGAAGGTTATATCCAGTATTTGCTTTCTATCATCAGCACCTTGAATACCTTTAAGTTTGAGATGGAGAATCCTTTATTTTATGTTCAATTCATCAATTTTAAGTTTCAATCTTTCCATGTAAAATTTTTTTTCAGTAGCTTATAAAATATTCTTATTATTTTTATCTATTCTTTGCGTATTATTAATAACTTCAAGTTTAAATGGTACCATTAAAACGTAAGATTGAAATCATTATTGCTGCTATTACTATGACATTTGGTTACTAAGCTTGTGGCACCTAATCACATGCTAAAGTATTGTAATGTGAATTAAGATCATAATATCTAATTAGAAGCAAAATATTGTAATATAGCACTGAGTAACATTTTTTTTCGTAAGTTCAAGTATTACAGTACTTAATGATATTTCTCGTAAACTAACGTATATGTTACAATAATGGATTTTAATTTCATCAAATATTTGATCGACTTTTTATTTTTTGGTTTTATTACAATAGTGATGTGACTATTTAAAGTAGTTTACTACCTGAAATAATTTTAAACCAGAACTTAAGTAACGATTGTCTGAAATAGTGAGGGTGAAGTCAGCAAAAATACAATGTTACTTTCATGGATGCAATCATTTTCAAGCAAAAAACTGCTTTGTTCATACTTGTCACACATTCATTTCCGTTACTTTTGTATGCCTTAAATGGTATTTATTTGTTCATTCAAACAGTCTTTGTAGTGAACAAATATGCGACTATAAAACGATGGAATGAATGGCATATATTTATGCAAAAAATAAAATGAATTGCGCTTTGCGACAAAGTAAAAAATTGTAAGAAAGAATAGAATGTTTACTTTTAGGATAGATAGTACAGTTTCGGTTTTGCATACGAAAATGAGCAAGTCAGAATAGTTGGACTGTTGCTCGCTTGCCCTCTTTCCACTATTATCGTCATTTCCGGCAATTTTTAGTGTTTTTTACGAGAGCAACATTTTATCTTTATCTCTCTGATATGATATGCTTATCGGTATCACTTTTGTTATGAGATCGCTCTAAAATTTATTCCTCGTTATGCTTAATTTGAACATGTCCTCACTACAGACAAAATGCTTACTAAAAATGTAATTTAAAAAAATGGATAATAGAAATTATACTGTGAGGTGCTACTCGCATTTGTATGGAATTAATTTATGCAGTAAATTATGATCACTACTTTTATTATTATTGTCATTAGGATTATCACTGTCAGTTATGATGATTTTACTTTCAAAAGTAATTTTATTATTATTCTAACGAAACGTATAATTTGGAACGATGTCATTGGATAACTCACGGTTTATTAGCTGTAGCATCAAGAAGATCACTCAATCAAGTTATCAAGTTACGTACGATTTAATATAATCAAATATATCTACATCTCCCATATACTAATCCCAAATGATGAAAGATACTACATTTGCATAAATATATAAATTCTTGTTATGGCATAATCATGTTTATATAATTTTTTAAATACTAAAATTAAACAATAATACATCTTTTTTTTCAGTTTTCTAATTTAACTTAAAATGTAAACGAAATTTTTCGAACGTTTTGATAAAAATAATATTTCTTACCTTTTTCAGCAATGATTATTTTCCTTCTATTATTCATGCGATTAACAATTAGCACATGAAAATGAGCTTATTAGTACTATTGTCCCTTTTGAATGCTAACCATAATTACCATTATGTTCACTGATGAACAAACGGTGCTTAATTAATAACTGAATGAATTGAAATAAGTCAGATTAAAATTTGTGAAAAAGTATAATGATCTGTATCTTCTACTTTATCTGCTCATTCAAAACTGTTTTAATTATAGGCTAATTTCGAAAAAAACTCCTAAATAATTAATTCATTTTGAAAACTTATAAAGAATGATAAATTCTGAGTAGATAAAAATATTTAGAATGCAAAATCACTGTGCTTATTTTAATCCCAAAGTAAGCTTTGTTATAATTATTATTGTCTGGAACGAACTTTAAATCCTAATTTTTATACCAAACAAAATTTATACTTTTTAAACAATATCTTACAATTAAAAACCAACTATTTATGAAGAAAGAACTGAGATAATAATGACAGCAGTGATAATTTCGATATTTTCTCTCCAACAATTATCAATTAATTTTCAAATTTTAAAATGAAAATTGAAATCGCAAAACTAAAAAATTTCAGACTGAAATAATTGTTACTAGGCTCATTTGTTCATCACAAGATGTACGAAAATTTAATCATAAAAAGTCTTTGAAATTTTGCTGAAAGAAATAAATGGTTAAATCGAGAAAAACTTTACAGTTTTCTCTTTTAATCTAAAAAATAAAAATAGGAATTTTATTTCGCTTTTTATGGCAATACAATGATGGAAAGTTACCATCACAACTGCGTATTATTTTCATCGCTTCAGAAACTTTTCTTCATTTTTTGCATCATTTCAACTTATTAGCTTTATTATTTGTCAAACAAAATGCATCAAATAATGTTTATGCCTTGTACATTTATTTTTACTACATGTAATTAACAAACTTCAAAGCAAATGTTTGTTTGGAACTTTTAGAAAATTATAAGATGTAAACTGAATGAGTGACACGAAATTTGAACGACAATTGTGAGTTTTCTGCAAAATTTATTCCAAATCGTTTTGATTTTCAGTTCGATTCAAATTAAAAATTTCACTCTAAATTCGGCCCAATAAGAATTACTATAAAAAATCAAAAGATTTTTCTGTAGCACTGATTATGATTTGTTTAAAAATAACTCATTTCCATTAGAAGGACAAAGCAAATTATAGGATTGCACCAGTTCCATAAATGCTGGCTGCAAGTTAACTAAGTTCGTTATTCAGATGAAGTGCTTGATCTGAATCAAATCCCAAACATCATTATGAATCTATGGCTTATTTTGCAACGTTGAGAATAAAAGATTATTTTGCAGAAACATATGATTAACTTTACACATTTCTTGCTGAAGTCTGTTCTCTTTTGTAAACTCCATTCTTTTAGCATTAAAAATTTTGCATTTTTCCAATTATGAGTTTGTCAACGTTTTTTGCTTTAAGTAAACAAAATTGCAGTTGAAATTGACTCTTTTACTTAACACACTTTGAAAGATTAATATATTTTATTTCTATTATATGATGGCATTTTCAATCAAAAAATATGCATAAAAGTGTAAAACTATTTATAAAAATTAATAGCATAAATTTAATCAAAAGAACTAAAAAGTTGTCGAAATCTTTACATTTTGTTTACTTTTTTATGACGTCAGAAGTATAATAAAAAATACAATTTAAAAAAATTATCAAAAAGTTATTCAATTTTCTTTCAGTGTTTGCGATTTTTTGACTTCACCGCTTTTAAAATGATTAAACTTTGAATTAAAACGCAAACATGCAAAATTCAAGAACGATTATGACAAATATTTATTATGTACAAAAAATAATTCAAGAAGCAGTGAGTGAGTAACCAACCAGCCAACACAAAAGCGCTGAATTGAAGTAAGATGTTGTATCGCTGTTTAATTATACAGTGCATAATGAAAATGAATAATCACCAAGTTCGCGTCATTTTCCATGACTAATTTCAACACTTACTATGGAATACAGATATAATGCTAATACACTATGAAAACTTTTACTCACCTCATTTTTTTTTACTTATTTGAGAAATAGATTAAGTAAATGTCTGCGTTTAGTCGAGTCCTTCCTTACACATATGTTTGATGTGTAATGCTTAACAGAATCAAATTAGCACTACGAAGTAAAATACTAAGATCAAAAGTTGCATTATGTCACGAAAATAATAATTTTACTTACATTTTTAACCGAAAATTCTATAGCAAGACAGTGTATTATTATATAAAAATAGATTTTAGATAGATAAGTTTTTTCGCAGCTAATTATTCTGTCCCAACTGAGGAATCTCAAAAAATGTTCAAAAATAAGCTCTTAGCGTGAAAATTTGCTGATTCACTTTAAATCACATTGGTAATATCAACATTGTAAGTCACAAATAGCTAAAAAAAACTAAAGTGTGTCATGTCTTTGACAATTATGTTGCCTTGTAAGCTTTTTAACAATATTTGATAAGTGCCATGCTTACTTTATTAACACGAGAAATAATAAATTAGACATAGCAATGAATGGCTAAAAAATTTTCAAACTTATTTTGGAGTGAAATATTTGTATTTTTGTTTAAGACAAATAAAGAAATATACAGTATTAAGTTAAATATGATGAGAGTATAATAATTCGATACCGCAAAGGATTAATTTGTCTTTTTACTCTCAATAAGCTTTCCCTCAAACATTGAAACTTCATGTTATAAAAGTTAAGTAGAAAAGCGCCATAATGTCGCTTATGTGAAGCCGAAACACTCAGAAATGCAAAGGTGAGTTAATTCAGGTCACTTTACAGATTATCTGTTCTTTTCTTTAATAAGTGTCATCGTTTACTTTATTCTAAATCAACAATTTATAAATGATCTCTTCAGAGTTTCTTATTTTCAACTACTTTCTTATCTGCTTATTTAAAAATCAGTATTACTGATAAGATAATTATTATTTTGTTATCAATAAAATTAAGGACAGATTACGTAAAATCTTCTTCTAGATAACACGTGACCATTCGCTTCTCATGGTTTACTCTTCTCAACATCATCAAAATTACCATTTTATTCGAAAAAATACAAATTGTTCAAAAGAAAATTTACCTCGAAATGATATGTATATCTATAATATATCGTAGTAATAATATAACTATCATTATTATTTAAAAAAATAACCGTAATAAAGTAACAATAACAATGATAATTTAAATAACAGAGTGAATAAAATGATCACATACGCTCCACACATCTCTAATTTCCTCGTAACTCATCATCACATAATTATAATATTTATTCATGTTTGGAATTAGTTTTAGGTGTTATTTGACAGCGTCGTTAATCCATTTATTATTTGTTAACATTTTCTTTGCTACATTTTTTTTGAGATTTGAATACAATTCATTGAATGAGCCAAATTGTGTATTAAATTTGCATAAATAAATCTTCGTCATTTGCATTAAAATTAGACAAATAGAAGAAATTTTGAAATCATTTGAAGCCTTGCTAACATCTTATTAGCAATCACACAATTCTCATTACATTTTGCAAACCATATCTGAAAATATCAAAGAGCTAATTTTTTTCAACTGCATGTAACATTATTAAAAGATAGCGACCACTGAAATGACTATTACAATAACTGTGGATAAAGAAACATGGATGATAGCCTTCTTCAATATTACTTCAATATTACCAGTTACACCGAAGAAAAAATTACTTACAGTAAGATATATAATCCAATCACATAATGAAATTTAGTTATTAGTAATAAAGTAATACTCATTAAGTACATAAAAATCAGACTAATCAAAACAAAAAAACCAAGTCGTAATAAACTCACGTTAATTGAGGAAAAAATTATGGTTAAGACATGTATGAATTCTTTGACTGCTGCTATATCCAGTAGAGCAGATAATGCATATTTTATTACTACTAGTGGTTAGCTGGAACGCGATTTTACTTAGATTAATACTGTCCCACAGTCGCATAAGGTCAAGACTGACTCTCTTACATTATTGTCTTCTGAGAGCAGAATGGAACACAATGACATAATTATTTACTAAAACTGAGGTACCGATTTCGCTTACTCATAAAGATTACGTCTTTATAATACTGATACTGATAAAGTAATTTATATCGTATACATATATATACTACCCCCACATTTCTTCATTTCTATATGAATGATTTTTTATTGAGAGCACATTTCAGAGTAGTGTATTTTGATATATATGTGCAGATAAAAGAGCGAAACAAAACTCTGATGCAAAGCTTTCCAAATATCAAAGAAGAAAACCAAGGATTGACCGAATGAAATTATTCGTTCTGAAAAATACGAAACCAGAACTTGCAAAGATTCTCCAGTACAAGAATCTTTCTTCTCAATGTTTTCTATTTTCAGAAATTTAGCGAGAGTATGTATTTCGCAGTACTAATTCTAACAAAAAGATAAACAGAAAAACCATAAAAACGCAGTTGCTCAACTTTTGTTCATCATACACAATCAAATGCAAAACTGTCACGAGAAAAAATCTTGAACATGTAGGCTAGTTATTACTGTAGATCTCATCAATGAGTGATTGTTTTTTTAAATTAAGTGTAACTCTGTGAGAAATCAGTATGACAATATTTAATAACAAGCAAAACTGTCAAATTAATTTATTAAACAATGAAACATAGTTGAAGATTAAGATTACATCTCAAAGCAGCACTTTACACAAAGTCAGCATTCTCAGGACAAAATAATCCATATATATATATGTTATTTATATAACGTTTAAAAAATTTGCAAAACAGTGACCGGAATTAATCGTTGACTTATTGTCAACCAATGGTAAAGCCTTCCACCAAAGCATACAAAAATTCTAATATGTTTTTGAACTGATATTTCAAAGTAATAAATAATGAAGAAATCAGCTTTTAAATTACATAGATGTCCCAAACAGTATCAATTCGCAAACTTTCCTCTAAAACGTGCACAACCTAATTATTTCAACTATTCATTCTGATTCTCAAACTATTGCGTAAAGTGGAAAGTAACCCGTTGATAAAGTAACTTTACGTATTACAAATTCACGTCGTATATTCAAAATTTAAACATAAAAACCAACATAAGCTTCTGGCAAATACTTTTTGAGAAAATATACGATCCACGTAGGCTACAATGTCATATTTTAGCATATCAACATTCCCTGTTTTAAGCTTAAATTTCAAAAACTATACCAGAAAATCCATCATATGCTGAAAAATTATTAAACATAATTAAATATGTATCAAAAAAATTTTGCTCTCCCTAAACAATTATGTGAAAAATAAACAACGATTATTACTTTTTTGGCTAAATTTTGCCCCGAATTTGGAATACAAATTTGGGAATGTGAGTGGAACCTCAAGAGATCGAATTACGAAAAGTACAATTAATATAGATTTCTGCAACAAACACCCAAAATTACCTGATTCAGGTAAAAATGGCATCACTTGCGAGAATCCAAAATAAGAATATCAAATGAGAAAATAAACATAACTCAACGATTTCAATGACTGAAATAAAATTGAGTATTAATTAGGAAGAAATGCACAACATGAAAATACAACAGCATTTGCATTTAAAAAAACGTACAAAAGTTGACCGAAAATAGAAGAAAAACTGAAAGTTTGTTTTCCAAAAATTACTTTCATTCCGTTTTTCTTTGCATTATCGATGTGAGAGAACGTATGAGGCGGCCCGTGAAGAACTCAATGATGAATGAATAATTTTTCATTTTCATAAATTTTATCTGAAAAATTGCGGCATTACCAATAAAAACTTGCTTTAATAGTCAAAAGTATTCTAATTACTGTTCTGTAATATCCTAAAGAAAACTAAATTTGCATAATAAATGCGTAATTCAGTTGCAACTTGAAAAGTCTACACTTTTACAATTAATTCATTTATTACTTATTTGACTTGTGTCTCACATAATTAAGGAAGGCATCCATTTGTATATTTATTTATTGGCATAGAAAATTACTTAAAATGAAGCAGCAGTAAGTATTGCAAAATCAGGTTGGAATGATGCAAGTTCCCCAAAAACAAAATGACATTTTTTATTTAAGAAGGCTATCGAATCTATTCTCTTGTTGCATAAGAGTAAGTGATAATAAATGTTTAGCAGAGAGCAAACAAAAAGGCAAAGCCTATAAATGTGTTCAAAATGTACATAAACAATAATAGTAGGCAGTGAAGGAAAATGGAAAAGACACGCAACGTAATCACAAACACAATGAAATTCCATTACTTCATCATATTCACTTTCACTCAATTTCACTACTAAAAACCTTTTGAATGTGTCCTTCAAAAGAGTGCAAAAATCATCGCTATTGTATATGAATATAAATATAATATTAATAATTATATTCATATGAATTTCTATATCCATAGATAATAACCGCAGAAGAAAACAAAATGGCTAGAGCATTTCGCTAATTTTGATGATGATGAAGAAATTACGGTAATTTCTTATATCGCAGTGGAAGAATTATTATTAGTCAATACTATTATTACTATCTTTCACTGCTAATTTTTCCCTCTTTCAAATTAGAAATGGATGAAAAAATTATTGCAAGTAACAAGGCAGGTGAGTAATAATTGACTTGATTTTGCATTAATACCCACTCATGTTATGCAGTTTTTAACAGCAAAATTGCCTCTATTCACGTACATAGGTAAGTTATTCCTGTGCATCATAACTTTTCATTGATAATTTGGTTGGCAAATTGCTATTTGTTGTGATACTTTTAACTTTCATCTTCAAAGGTCATAAATAATCTTAAATCAAATCTTTAAATAATTTTAATGATACATTCAAAATAAATTCATGTATCTTTTTTGACAAACACTGAAAATAATTGCAAAAATGATACATCAAATGAAGAGTATCTTCTCAGAGATGAATGGCGCCTTTCACATTGCAACACAAATCACACATCGTTGCGAGCACAAATCAGCAGTTGTTATTAATTAATAACAGTGAAATGAATTCACATTAGAAACAAAAAATAAATATTCTTATGACGTTGAAAGGTACTAGTTATATAGAAACAGTCAAGAACAGTGCATGACAAAAATCATACAATATGTAATAACAGTTTTTTTTAATAACTGTATGAGTGCAGTATGTGAATGATCATAGAAGAAAAAATCTTAAATTTATAATAAAGCTGTGATTTATTCTACTCATCTCTTTCAACATAAATTTCATCTCCATATTTTGACTTCTACGTAATCGTAAGCTGTTGGGAGAGATGTAACCGTATTAACACTGATAAGACCTAATAATAGTTGTAATTGTCACGATGACACTGATGAAGATATAAAATGAACAGGATTTAAGGATTGATAAATATGAGCGTTGAATCCTCTAAACTATTGAATATTCACGATTTTTGCTGAAAATTAGCTACATATCTCATTTCCCTCTACATCATAAGACCACTAATTTATGTCCAATTTTAACATTAGTCAATGATTACTTCAATATACCTAAATCACTGCAAAAATGAAAAAAAATGGATGAATTACGTAGCATTCATTCATTGTGTGAAAAGCAGTAAACCGCTATATCACAAACCTCAAGTTATTTAATTGCATCACAGTAATTGCAAAATAAATTAGCTTGCTACATCTTTTTAATGAAACAAAACTCATTCCCCTCCACTGACATGCATAACAAAAATCAGAATTACAGTCCAAACACTCTTGGAGCATTAAGTAATTCTCAATAATTTCATGCCATAAATTACTTTCACATTACACATTCTGTGCATGAGCCTACAAAGTTGTGAAAATGTCTTCCTTTACTAATGTCGAACTTCTGCATTTGAAAGCAAACGACAGCATAAAAGAAGTATAGTCAAAAGTGAGCTAACGTAAGCTAAACCTATCATACTTACCAAGAATAAGTAACAAAATCTTAACAAAGCAACCTTCCTTCTTTTCTCCCTTTTTTGAAAAAAGTACCAAGACAATCCAATTTTCTCACTCAGTGCAGCTTTAGCATCTGCAAGAAAGAGCAAATCACTTCAGACAGGTCATCTTTCGACAAAGGTCTCCTTAACATCTAATCATTATTCTAAAAATAACTTCACAACACCATCTATTCAATCCTGAGCAATTGTCACAAATGGTAATAGTGGTCATATGTTGCAAACGGACTTTTTAATTCCAGACAACTTGCTGCGCATTAAAGATAAGTCATTAATCACTTGCATTCTTAGTAATAATAGCCAAATGCTTGCTGTGTGCTCTCTAATCTCATATAATATACATAAATCTGTTTTCTGTACTATTTACAATGGTGTAATTTTTTCCACAAAAATAAACTCAACCTCAAGTGATATCAAACGATTTGCAAAACCCAAATGTTATTTAACTTGTATCAAAAATGATACTCAATTCCCACTACTGCATTTCAGTCTATTGCATTTTTGATTCAGAGTATGTTCAATCAAATGAATGTCATTTGCTCTGCAACATGCAAAAGAAAGCATTTATACAACCATCCCTCACTCGCCTTTTTCAATCTGTGAATAGTACAGAAAACAAATTTATGTATAATTTATAAGACTAGAGGGAACATTCAGCGAGCAGCTTGATGAAATTCAGCATTTATAAAATTTAAACCAAGAGATAAGTATTATCATTTAATTTTTAAAACAATAACTCATCTAATATTTCATTATCAATTAATACTAATCACATGCAATAGTCTGTGTATCACCCATCATTATTGTTTATTTTAATGAAAATTTACGTAATTTACTAATCTCACCATACTAAATAACTACTGCTATTAATTCCTTCCAAAATATGTTTATTTCCTCGTCACCTAAAAACTAAAATTATTTTGCTATATTGCATGAATCATAAAAGATTTAAAAAGGAAAAAAACAGAAAATTTGAAGACAACACTACAACGCCAGCCAGTCGAAATATATGTAAACAAACGATAATACATTAAAGTAAACTTTTCCACTCCCAGCGATCAAACTTTCCTTTAAGCAACAAACACCTATGGAAATCGTAAAAGAAATGAATTCCGCTTAATCATCGATATTTCTCTTTGGTAATTCCAAAAACAACTTCACTCTTACAATAATATGAAAGAAGTGAATTAGTGAGAAAAATGGTATGAGCTTCCAGTTCTAACTTTCAGTTAGACAAGGACTGCGAGTTAAATGTTCTTCAAAAGCGTGCAGTGAAGAAGATAAGCAAACACGTTTTGTTGTAATAATGTCCTCAACTAGTTAAATAATCACTTAATAATAAATAATATGCAACACCATCTAACAGTGACTTTATTTCTACACAAAATCACTGCTAGATGATATTACAACTAAACGAATCTGAAGGAAAAAAAATGAAAGTACTCTTTTAGTGAATAACTGACTGCAACCACACTTACCAAATAATATACTAACTAACCAAATTGTAAAACATCGAGCGATTAATCACAAATTTGATGAAGTTGATGATGATATCACTGATGTTATTCCATCTCTACTATGTTCGTTACCATTATTGTTATTGCTTAAGCATATACTGTTACTACAACTGGATGTAGGTGATTGTACTGCAGCTGCAGCAGCAGCTGCTTGTGCCATAACGTTCGTCTTCATCGCATAGGCAGCCAATACATTTCGTTGCAGATCATATGGATTGTAAGCAGGCATTAGACTGAAAAAATGAATATTTATTTCCAACATTGTACATTGGAAAAGACAAGAAATCGTTCAACTATATATCGACAATAACAATAACAGCAGCGAAATGGTATAAATAGTAAAAGAAAATGATAGATTATGAGTTTGCAAAAAATATAAAAGGACTACATATCTGACTACAATGGTATCTTATATGATTAAAGGACAGTATTTATAAACTTTCACCAAATTTAGTAATATTTTAGAATGTTATCTTCATAATAATCAAGTAATTACAAATAAAATAATTGAAGACTAAATTATTTCTCTTCTTTTCAAGATGCAATTGAAAACACCAGTAAATATAATAAAACAAAAGATTACAGCGCAAAATTTCATTTCACGTACGTCTTGAAATGAAATATGGAAGAGGAAGAGCACTTTTTATTTACCTTGTGCTATTAGCCGAAGCAGCGGGATGAAAGAATGGTGTATAATAAGGAAATTCGGTAGCTTTCGATAGTGCCGCACTCTCAGCTGCAATTTTAGCAGCCATATCGAGAGGATGCATTGAGGGATAAAATGGTGTTGTTGGGGTTATTGTTTGTTGTCCTAGGAAAAAAATAACACTTAAAAATTGAAAAATGAAATAACAGAAATAGCAAATGTTTCTACTAAAACTATGCACAATGACAAAGAAACTGAAGTGGATAAGAAGAAATTCGTCACAGACTACTTCCCTACCATCACGTAAATTTACTTTACCCTTGAATCCCACTTGCTATTCTAAAGTGTGATTTTTCCAGGAAATATAACCAATGAAATGAATCACAGTAGCTTATGTAATCAAACTGAGCATTTAAAACTTAGCTGGTAATTGAAAAAGCGCAATTATTTACTCATATCCTACGCAAATAGAATATGCCAAATCAACTAATCCTGCATTAACCTAACATAAACAATATTCGTAAAACAGCAATAACAACCGAACCTAGCAAATTAGATGAAGGGAATGAGGTGAAAGGCAAGGCAAAGCGATATTTTTCCTTCATCTTCGGTAAAGTTTTTGGTTTCCGACGTGGTCGATACTTGTAATCTGGATGTTCCTTCATGTGCAATGCCCGTAGACGTTTTGCTTCATCAATGAAAGGCCTTTTCTCTGCATCACATAACTGCTTCCATTCAGCACCTAAAATCCCAGAATATGAAATTTAATAGCCACAAAGATATCTGAAAAACATGCCTTTTGTAAATAAACCGAGTAATTTTTTGTCTCAGACAGTGCATACTGTTCGAATGGTATTAACCTTAAACCATTTTTTAAATGGTTTAAAGTTAATATTATTCAAGTTTGGTATACGTGATCAGCTATAATAAAGTAATCGGATGCAATGAAATATGCAAATTTTGTATGCACACAGGAGGGGAAGAAATCGCTTAACCTAAACGTTTACTGATTTCACTATTGTGCATTTTAGGATTATCCTGAGCCATTTTTCGTCGTTGACCTCTCGACCAAACCATGAAAGCATTCATTGGCCGTTTCACGTGAGATTCCATTGCTAATTTATTTGTGGTTAAGCCAACAGCATGACCTAAAGTGATAATGTTTTACTTATTACTTTCGTTATAAAAACAGTCTGCTCCCTTTAATGAACATGAAAGAAAGATTTATTGGTAGTGTAGATATAACCATAATAAAATAGAAAACACAAAGAGCACAGCAGTATTGTAAAACTATCCTAACATAAAGTACTATTAACTTCCAAAACATAATCACTTACTCACTCCCCCGTTCTACCCCTCATCCATTCATCATACATATCAGTTCTTTTCTTTGAATAATAGAAAGTGTTGCTATATTGAATAAAAATAAAACAGAGATTGTTAGATCTCACTGGCAGCTGAGGAACGACCACCATCAGAAGAGACAGAGCCAAGATCTTCCTCTTCATCCATTACGTGAAGCTGCTGTTGCTGTGGCTGATGGCGTTGGTTACTATCCGCCAGTAATTGATGGCTACTAGCGACTGGTGCACTAAGTGATGCTGAAGATGCTGAAGGTGCAGTGACAACTGTTGGATAAAGCATTCTCAATTCTGCCATGTAAAGTTATATTTTTGACAAGAATAAGTTATTTTCGTCAATACCAACGTCTTGCCTTTGTAATCAGCAGTCAGAAGATCTGAAAAACAATACATTATTTGCTCAATCTTATGTCACTTTTATATCTTACGTTATTGCTTTCCTAAAAAATGAACATAACAACTGTAATGGTTTTTCATGTTTGAAAGCATGTTTTAAAATCATCCAATGACAACAATGAATAATAACTAGCATAAGCTTATTTTTTGCTGGCATTCTCTCCTTATATGGCAGGAGGAGGTTTGTTTACGAACTTGATCTACTGCTGTTAGCATTCCTGACCAAGCAAAAACGCACCTAACAAACAAGCAATCATTGCGTTACTTCACTTTTCTGATCATACCATTGTAATGACGATAATATAAGTGACATTAACAGCGACTTTGATTAACAAAATTTGTAACTATTAAATAATGGTAATGACAGAAAAAGGAATGCAAATGAGGCAAATTTCATTTTATAATCACCTATCAGTCAGGAATTTCTTTGAGCAAACTGTTATCAAAGTGACTACTATCGTATTGTAGAGATAATCATGCTTACTAAAGAAGATGCTAATTCATGAAGCCATCCACATCAGAATAATTACTATTTACATTTTCATATGCCTAATAAATTTACTTCGAATTGGTCTTTCAATAATTTATTTGATTATTTATTGAGCTAATTTGATGTTGGCAACAAGTAACGAGCATTTGGATTGAACAAATTAAGTCAGAAAAAAAACAGAATGGTCTTTATTATCAATAGTCAATGACAATATTCAAGAGAAACAAAATGAGGACAAAGAAAAATTAACGAATTATAAATGTACGCATATAACTTGACAGAGTGGTAACTCAAGCGTCTTTAAGAAAAGGATAAGTTCACACAATCGCTAATTTTGAGCATTCTCTTGCGGTGGACTGGTAATGATGGTGACGAAAGTGATTCTGTTTTATTCATAATGAAATTTTGGGAATTGAAAATGGCATAAAAAATGATGACAGTTTTGATTATTTGAATGAAGGAAACGCATTCAATGTCTGTTCAGTGCTGGCTTTCAATGAATTCTGAAATTGGCAATGAGCAGTGGAGCGAAGGAGAGTTACCTGTCCTCTCACCTGGAAAACCTCCTCATGTATGCTACCCTTACCCTGTATTGCCCTATTTCACTTCACTATAATAATAAATGGTAATTATATTAATAATTATTACCAATAAAATAATAACAAAAAAATTAAGTGGCCATTTTTAATATAATTTAGAGTCGGAAAAAAGACTGCAACTAAAAAATTCTTTTTTCTACATATTCCTTTCATCCGGAAAAGCACGAAGAAGCATTGTTTTAATCTCTTATGAAAACAGTACGAGAAATAATTACCTTCACAAAGTGAAACAAAAAACAAAAAAAGGTAATAAAAAAAACGAAAAGATAAAATTAGTTTAACATTAGCGAAGAATAAATGGAAAAGCAAATGAATAATTTGAATAATACGAATGGCTGCCTCTGAGTGATAAATTTAACAACTGTTGCATGGAAAGCAAGTACCGAGGTATGAATTAATGGATGCGTGAAGGGGACTGTTACAATAGAATATCTTTCCTTTCTGACAAAAAGCAAGAAGAGCAAAAAAATTTGCGAAAGGAAACTTAACTAAATCGAAATTTAATAATTTTCTACAAAATCAGTCTTGTACAAACTTTACACAATTACTGCCGTTCCACTGTAATCATGACTATTCATTATCAGTATTCTTATTACCATAACCGCTACTATCTATTATTGCAATGCCACTGTCATCATAATTATTATCATTGTCACTACTAATATCACCACTATGACCAATTCCCTTATATTTTGAAAAGTGGAAAAGAAGTGTACTTCTTAAATTTGATGGTTTTAGTCATTTTTTACCTAATCCGAAACGCAATCCTTTCAACAGTAACACACCTGTTTTTCGACATTTTAGAAAACAAAAAACATTAACGCTCATTATATCGCTTTCATATTATTTACGAAATGACATCAGTAAATACATTAATTTGCGAAGACACTGTGCCTTGTTTCCCATCATATTCAGTGCAAAAACAAGTAAATGTAATGATAACACTAATAATCGTAGTTAGAAACAAAATATAATATAGTAGGCAAAATGAATGAAAGTGAGTAAACAATATCGAAACAATTTGTGTCGCAAAATGATGGACTGATACTGCTGAAGACGCTTAATATGTTACCAAAGCAGAATTTAATTTAATTTGCCAACTGACACAGTTATTTTTGTGCAATAATATATGAGAAAATGTTATTGCAGGAGAAAGTTGCTTTAAATAATATATAACTTGCAAATTAGTGACAAGTTAACTAGTGTAAGCTTGAACAAACTAATACTCCCTCTTCATAAAACTGAGATATTGCCAAAGAGATAATGTGAATACAACAGCAGTTACTAAAAATACGCTTTATTGTACTAATCTCAAACTACAAGCATTACCTTCCATATTATTTAAATGCTTACTTACGTAAATTCTATGACAATAGCATTTATAACTTTCATCATCTACCTCTGTATTATAACAGTCTCTATCACCTTTACAAACATCCTTCCACTGATGCAGTCATCGTTATCACCATTTTATAACATTGCTAATAACAACAACAACAACAAAATAAATCATCTCGTCAAATTTCTGTTTAAAAAAAGAGAATAGAACTGAAATATTAAAGATAAATGGTTACGTGAGTGTGTATATATATGTGTGTATGTGTGTACATACAGAAATGTGTATTATTTGTTGACAAATGGACCATAATATTTTGTTAATTTACATTTCAATAGGTGCAACACGAGAGAATAACAAAAGAAGTAACAATGCAGAGAGAAGTAGTGAAGGGAAGAGAGAGGAAAGAGTGAATTTTTTTCCGCTGCTTGAAACGACGATTCTTAGGCGAGCAGCAAGGAACAAAGCATTAAAAAGTTTTTGAATTGTTAAGATGACAATTTTTCTTTCATGCCCTTCTTCTACAATTTATCATTTATGCCCGCCGTATCTTTACTCTTCCCTGAAATAAACCCCGCGATGTATTTTTTTGCCCTGAAATGAACCCCGCGACTTTTCTAATTCAAAACCCTTCACAATTGCACTGAAATAAACCCGATTGTACGCTTTTTTTACTCTAATCTTTAAAATAAATCCCACAAATTTCTTCACTAATCTAACAGCTTGTCATGTCATTTTTTACACTTTCTTTCCTTAGCTCAAAAATAATACTTTTGTCCAGCCTTTCTTTGCATTAACAGTCTAATTGTACGCATAACCGCTTTATGCAACTAAAAAAATTGCATTTCTTTGCGCTGTGACTGATACAAAGAGAAGCAACAAAGGGAGCAGACAACGAGGAAGCGTTCAGCAAATGAATGAAAAACAAGACAAAGGACTGCCTGATCGTGGGAAATGACAACGAATTCTAACCCTTTCACTTTCTTTCTTTATTTGTTGCTTTTTGTCAATTGCTAACAAAAGGTGAAATTATCAGAGTAAATTTTCAATGCACTCACAACTATTTCAGATCACATCAATGGCAATTGGAGTAAATTTGTGCGACAAAAGTAGAACAATTTGCTAACAGTCCCGGTAACATTATGATGTTATTAGCAAAGTCAATTACTTATGAAAAACACAGGTCAGAATTTGACAGGTGTAAACATGAGCAACAAGCTGAGATTTGACTGGAGATGAGTTACTAAAATGGTAAAACCGAGAACTAGAACTGAGTTAGAAATGAATAATATGAGGAAACATTGACTGCAAACACCAAGTAGCACTTGCCACTGCAACGCTATTGAGCAACACATTTATACCAATGTGCGAGTGACACATCAGTTGCCCATTTTTCTACCTCAATTACCATAAACAAGCTATGCAATACATAATAATTCAATTATTAAATTGGCATGTCGCATATTTTATAATATTTGCAAACTTAGCACTGTTTCACGACACGAATAACTGTTCAGTAACAGTTGAGTTAATTTTAAAAAAAACAGCAATTTTATTATCAAAGATACCATTACGGAAAATGAGGAAAGTTCAAGATCGATGTGATATGGAATTGGACTGCATTAATTACTGTGGAGCGGATTTACTGAAGTAAAGGAAGGGAAGGTAAAGTCATGAGTAAGGATGAAATAAATTAATCACAGTGACGAACCTGCTCTGAGTCAGAATGATTGATGCAAGTAACATTTACAAAGAAACATAAATAAATAAACAAAAGTGTGAAGAAAAAGGGAGAAGCACAACTAGTTGTAACTACACCTACTTGCACTTTCAACTTTGACATCAAACGACTTTCGTCCTCAAACTTAAGAGCTCCATCGCAATTTCATCATCTTCGACAACAGTTTTATCAGCAAGGTTATCCAAATCAATCTGTCGAAATGATAACGACAGGTGGTTTATTCCTTTCATAAAATTCTTTTTAACTACAAAATTTTGTGCACTAAATCTAATGACTTCGAGAAAGCTGATATTAAAATTAAGCTAAATCATTCCCAAATACTTAAATTTCTCTCAAATGAACTTCTGTGCCAAATCAGCCGTAATGAATAGAATAATAAAGTTTGCTGAAAATAAGAACTTAAAGTTCAAACGAACTTTTCTGATAACACAACGAAAATTGATTTCATAGGAAAAAATACAATAGTGGTACAGAATGCGCTTTCACCTCACAAGGAATCCAAAGGAATCTAGCGCTAAGAAATATAATTGTCGATAAAGTAAGAAATTATTCAGTGT
>UYYF01004412.1:72846-86923 GCA_900618365.1 Thelazia callipaeda
TGAAATTGACGACTGAACACGCAAGAAAAAATAATTTTCACTTTTCTTAGATGATTACGTATTTGAAGGATCTCAGTACTACTATATACATTATGCATCGTTATTGCATTATTCTTAAATAAAATTACAGCAGTATTTGATTTTTGGGAGTAATTATTTTCAACATATTCGTTCTGGTTGGAAGCTTCAAATGAAACTGATTTCTGTAACACTAGAGTTTGTTTACAAAATACCGAAATCATACAGCCTAACGATTTGACTTCAAGTAGAAATCTTGTGAAGAAAATATTTCGATTTCGAAATCATGTGAATCTTCTTTTCGACAAAGTAAGAGTTCAGCATTCAAATACAAAAAATAAATTTTGTTGTTGAATGCAGGAAAAGTTCGGGCACATTGAAGAGAGATAGTTATCTATCAGTAATGTCATAATGTTTGTAACTGCTTTTTACCGCCATATGAAGCAAGTCTTACGTGTTGATCAAAACGTTTCTTTATTATTACAAAATCCGCTTTATGACATTCTTTGTTATCGTGGACGTAAATTTTGTAGTAATGATGAAAAACAAATCGAAGAAATTTGATAGAGAGTAGAATGATACAATGTTGGTGTAAAGCATACAATGAAGAAGGTTAGGCTAACAAGTTGAAGTAAATTTACTCGGAATGGAAGTAGAGATGAGTTGGTGAATATGAAAACAAACGTGTTTTAAGGGGAACAAAGTGAAGAATAGGCCAATTTAAAGAAAGACAGACTTGGCCAAGGGCTCTTTGGATTCGCGGTATAGCAAGAGGAGCTAATAAAAATATGATTTAATCAAAAAATGCTTAAATTCAATTGGATTGGCTGCTGCTGGCTACTAGCAATGAAAGGCTTATTGCGCAATTTAAATTTGCATTTGTTGAAAGTTTAACCGAAGTGCTTTCTTCTTCAATACCCTTACTTTACTTACTCATTTGCTCGAGAGTTTCATTCGAGTATCCTTTGTTAGACGCTTTCTTTGCTCAGCAAGCTTGCAAAGAAATATTCTAACCTCGTGAAAAGTTATCACCCTCAATTCTGTAATGAAATTTAAATTTTTTTGAAATGAAAGAAGTCATACTTCAATATGACTGCTTCAAGTAGAAGTAAAAAGGATAAGTTCAAGGCCTTTCTTTCTCGATCTCATTTTGCGACACTCTTCAAATAATAATTGAATGAATTTTGCCTCACAAAATGATCTCTAAAACCACTCTTTTTTTTGCAGTTTCAAAAATATGTAAGTAACTAAGTGATTTGTGGACAAGAATGAGCATTTCTTACAACTTCGTAACCAGAAGAATAGATGCAAAAAAATAATCAAATGGCAAAGCATCAGAATAATGTGTCTATTTCTAATCCATAACTTGGAGAAGTGATGACAGCATAGCTGAACTAAAAACTGACCTGGAATAAATTTTCAGGGCATAACTGATCTCGAATAGCTCATAAATTACAAATCAGAAATGATTTTTAAATTCATGAGTGAGTATATTGGGTATTATTTACTGAGAAAAATTTGTGACTTCACTAATATTAAAGATGAACTCCACAAGTTTTACAGTAACACGCAAAATAATATTATTATTAAGAAGACATTCAGTAAAAAATTAGTGTGACATATACTTTTCTTTCACAATTTTCCTTTCTGTATTATTGTATTGCACTGCACATGAATTGAAGAATATAATGTGCTAAAGGGAGCTAAATAACATAATCAGTTGAAATTTTCATTCAGTGAATAAGAATAAGATGAATGGCTGAGCTCAGCAGGGATGCTGAAACACCGAAAGAAAGATAAATAGTTGATGAGAAAGTGTTAAGCTTGATAAATGATTGATATCAATAATTGCAGTCTACTTCAAAAATGCAAATCAAGGGATCACACTCGGAGGGGGTCCTACTGTTCTTTTTTTACCTTATTGTGGCTAAATTTTCTACCACCTACAGTGTGATGATGCTGTCATCCGTGATTTATTCCTAAGTCAATTATTATATTATAATATATTTGAGAATATTAACTGTGCAAATACATTAGCTGTTGAATGCGAAAACGATAATAGCAAGCAATTTTGAACACAAATATTGCACCTAACTTACAAAACGTATCAAATGGAGTGAAAATTATCTTCAAGAATATAAATAATTATTTTTACATTAGTTTAAAAAATAAATTTATGTCATTATTATACAATATAAAAAGATGAAATGATAAATACTTTCCGTGTTTTGCAAGAAAACAGCCTTCGCACAATCGCCATTGTTTTCTTATAGAGTAAAAAATTAAACGAATGCAAATATTTTTCTATGAAAGAATAAAAAAAGAGACTGTTTTTTAATCAAAAATTTTCTCTGATAGCCCAAATTCAATATGTCGCAATTGAACTTACACACATTTTGTATTTATATTTAGCAAGTAGAATAATAATATTTCTTCTTCCACATCAATGCGCTTCATTATGCGTGAATAAAGCACAGAAATTTTGCTTTGCTTTGAAATAACTTTGAAAACTTCGAAAAATAAAAATAAAAAACTGCCAAAAATCAGCAATCAAGCAAGAAATGATCGTAGTACGTAAATTTGATAATCGACTTCGTCACTTCTCTGTTCTTGGATGTGCTCAGGATTGTAATCACTGAAAAAGCATTTAAATTCCCTAAGGTATTACTCGTTTCCAGCCTGCTCATTTCTTTATTATTTGTTAATTTTTTATGCAGAAGGTACCAAAGGAATTGACAAAGTTAGATAAAAAAGAGCAAAGAATGGATCAGTGTTGAGGACCGTATCACACACAGTATAATATGCATAGCCTACACTTTAAAGTTATAAAAGTATTACAACTGTGCTGTTTAATTCACTAAACAATACTAGTTGATCAGTTATTTGACAAAAATTGCTTGTTATGTTTCTACAAATTTTTTCCACATAAATGTGCTTGCAATGGCGTCTTCATAGATTTTTTTTCACTCTTTTTTACAGATATTTTAACGACTTACTTTACGATTTTCGCCCAAAAAACTACTTTATCTTCTTTGTTACAAAAGTTACAAATGTCGGTAATTGGTACGAAGTAAATAATGAAAGAAGAATGAATTTCATTACTGAGCTTTACTTCGAATTTACAAACTGTTATCTTTCCAGGACATTTTAATCAGTTTTTTAGTACTATCGATACATATGCTCACGTAATGATAATAAAAAAACACAATAACAACCACGCAAAGCTACCAAATTATGCTGCAACTGACTTCAATATTGCGTGGGATCATTTCGGTAAGAAAATCTGTAGACCAATTTTCTGCTTTTTTGACAAATTTTCTTTTTCCTCCGTGAAAACAGTTTATCTTTCTAATGCAATATCTTTCTCCACCCGTAATTTTTCATCGCATACAGTAATTACTCATTTTGTTTCTTGCTGAAAAATTCTTTTGTTACAGCTAATGTCTGTCGAGTCGTGTACAGCTTGTCAATAAAATTGGCCTGAAAAATCACAAAGATGAGAGTGACTGATGTGATGTTTAAATTTTTGAATTCAACCATAAATTGTATGAGTCTGATAATATTTTGATCCTCACCACAAAAAAACAATTAATCAGTTAATCAGTTAAATCAGTTAATTAATTAATTAGGTATTAGAAAATAAAAGTAATAGATTTGGCTTCAGTTTCATCGTTCTTCAATAAAATTAAGAGAACATTTTTTGTATATGATATTATGATATTAGCAGTAAATGAAGGTTTCAAAAATGACAAGTGGGCAATAATCCTTTAACACTTTTGAGAACGCATTAAAGTAAAGGTGAAAGTAAAGGTGAGAGACGTAATTTGCTTCAAATAATGAATACAAGTGAATAAATCTCTTTTGTCTCATTTACAAAGTATTATGCAGTAGCATATGGCAAAAATGAATGCGTAATGAATTGGATTTGTTGTGATAGGATAATTGCAGTAGCTGATAGCTGAAAGTATTCATCTATCTATCAATCTATCTATCTTCTTTCAATTTGACTTGATAGAAAGTATTCATAGCTTTTGTGGATTACTGAGAGGTAAAATTAAGTGGTATTCACACATATCTTTATCTTTATCATAAATTATTTCATTTTTGATTAAAGCTTCTCATACATATTACCATCCGAATAGTATTTTGATATGAAGTTTGCACTTGTTATCTTTCTTAGAAAACTGATTTGAAAAATTCGCAGCCAAAACCTTCACAAAATAATTCTTTAAGCAAAAGCTTGTCCTTCAAAGTACATGAGATTAAGGCATACAATAAGTTTCTGTTTCAATTTCATTCTCATGAAATGAATTTTTAGAGTAATACAATAATAATACAATACTGTGATATTGTACTACTACACATAATTAGTATACTTGAGCACACAAGAATATAAAATTTTCACTTGCTATACATTAATCCGAAGACAATATATCCAAAATACAATAAATATTTGTAGTCTGAATATGAAATGAAAACCTTACATTTATTGTTTTTGCAATAAATGTGATACTCATAAATTAAACGATGAAAGCTAATAATTAGTATGCTTTTTCGAAATAATGTAGTTATATGAATGTGATATTTAAGTTTATAAATAATATTTTTAATTCCAATTTTACAATAATCTCGAACTCCTCCCATGTCCTACAAGATTATTATTTATTTATTGCTTCACTTTGGATAATTGCCCTGGAAAAGGTACAAAGAATTTCATAGCTACCTTTTATCATTGTTGCATACCGTTATTCAAGTAAAATTAAGAGAATTTCCTGAGCATAAATTTCACATGCATTTGAAGATTTATAATTTGGTGTGTGTAGGGGACTTTTAGAATTTTTTAGGGAGTATTAGGAAGAATGTTTTCAACTTCTAAAGATATCCGTGAAATTTTTAAGTGAGAAAATTCAGACATGCTAATTTGAAAATTCGTGTTTTTAAAAATATAAATTTGACAGATATGTTACGTAAAAATGCTTCGGAAGAAAACATCTTATATATGAATTTCGTGGATTTTGTAATGATATTGCACCATTTTCATCTCAACCAGTGTACTTATACATTGTTCGATGTTTTAGATATGATCATTGTTTTGTACAAAAAATTTGGGATTAACTAAAGCAATGGCTGGTAACTTCTGGCAGAGTTCTCACTGGTATGTGCAGCACATTTATTTTGAATTGAAATTTATCTTGCTATATAGAAAATTATCAAGTACAGTGAAAGTGTACTCTTTTTTTGCATGTAACTTATTATTTTTTGTTTGCATATTACGCATTTTATTATTTACCACTCAACTTTTTGATTTAAAAATAAAACTTATCTTTTACTCGAGAATTTTTCATGATATTTATGTAATATGTATTTAAATATTATTCAAGGGAGCAGTGGATCTTAGACAAGCAAGACATTTTGCGGATGCGTGGTGAAGATATGAAGTGTATCACCGAAGAAGAATATACAAAACTTATGATATTTTTTTGCAACTGTATGTGGTTTTATACAACATTCATTTGTGATACGTATGAAGTTAAATTGCCATGTAACTAGAATTCAGGAAGATCAGTTGATTGATGTGCATCCGTATCATGTAATTGTGACACTTTTAAGCCAAAAACATCTTACCTCTGCTATATTTTCTCCTTTAATCCTGGATTTATTTCAGTTATTCACGCCATAGGAATGGATTCACAACAACAGCATAAGACACGTATGCAGGTGATTGCGACAGCTTGTGTTTACTTTCGCCGCTTTTATGCTAGGTAATGTTTAAATCAGTTCGCATCTTGCTTATTGCATTTCAGTGACAATTATAAATTATGGTCAGTTTGTATTCGTTAAAGTTTCTAAATTTTTTTAATCTTTATGATCCTTATTTCAGACGATCTTTAAAAGATATTGATCCCTTCCTATTAGCTCCTACTTCTCTCTTCTTGGCATCTAAAGTTGAGGAACATGGCATGATGTCTCATAATAAACTCATACAAGCTACAAATAATGCTTGTTAGTTATTTATTTTGTCAATTTGGTGGTAAATCATTTATATGATCAAAAAAATTCTCAGAAAAGCATACTGTTTATGTTTAGCAACTTTGTTTTTCAAATGTTACATTTGATACTAACTATTAACCACGTGGAACTACAACTGAATGTTTTGCTTTATTTGAGTAATATTATAGAAGAAATACAAGAGGAAAATATCGTTTTTTGCCTTCTCCTTCATTTATGTAATTCCATCGCTGTTTATATTATCAAACTTCCGAATTGCAGTGAAGAGATGGCCTTTTATACAACAAGATCTAATGTTACGAGTGCAACATATCCAAGAAGCAGAATTTTTTCTCTTAGAAATTTTAGACTGTTGCTTGATTGTTTATCATCCATATAGGTTCATTTTTGTATATGATTATTTTGCTAAGGAAATTTAGCCAGCATCTATTTCAATTTAATTTTTTTATTAAGTGATTTTTAAATTGAAAAAATTGCTAGAATTTCCCAACATTTATATCCTAGTGATATGAATTAAGAATCATACACTTTCGAAAGTTTTATATTCATTTCCAATATAATGGATCGAAAAGTTCTACTTTTTATAAAAGTTAGTGGAAAGTATTTTAAAAAGTACAAGCATATTTTGTTTGTAGGCCACTAAATCAACTAATGGCTGAAATAGGAAGGGACCACAAAGATGTAGAAACGATAGCGTCCTATGCTTGGAAAATTTGTAACGATTGTACTAGAACAGATCTCTCACTGATGTATCCTCCACATCAGATTGCAATTGGTTCTTTTATATCGTGTTCAAAATTCTTGGAAAAATTTAGACTTTAAAATGTGCAAAAAGTCAATGATTTTACAAAGCTGTTTGATACGTATAGAACTCTTATGTCACTATTTTCTGTAAATATAAAAAAATAAAAATTTTTAACATTTTCTGTTAATGAATCCTTTCTGTATGTGACTAGATTGTTTTTAGGCCTAGAAATATGATCATGCATCTTAGATTTAAAGTAAAGGACGAAGAATTAATAGAACATGTAGCAAGTATTGCCTGACATTTTATTTACAGCATGTATACTGATAGCATCAATTTGGACAAACCGAGACAGAGAACTAAAAAATTGGTTTGCTGAGCTTGCAGTAGATTTTGAAAAGGTGAATTGATTGTCCATCTCGTACATCTTCACAGAGATTCGTGCGGTAGGGTGGAAATATCTTTAGATTTTATGCTGAAAACTGTTTTGAGAACGGAGTTATTACTTCAGAAACCAGAAATCTTATATAGTCAATGAGCATAGAATGGATCTCCTCTCTTTGAGACGCTTGAAAGTGCTTAGCGCTATTGCAAGCAATAAGAGTGCTTTGTATTTTCGCAGTATTAAAGCACACGAGTTTAGCGATCTGATTTCATTTATTCTAGGTACTGGAGATTCAAAAAACTATTATCAATTTGTATAGTACTTGGAAAACATTTGATGAAAAGGAACAGCTGTTAGTAATTCTGCAGAAAATTCCACGTCCAAATCCGGGTCCGCAGTCGTCGAATGTTGCTTTGATACAGCCTCACCCTCACAACAGCCTTCAAGTTAATAATATGAATATGCATAGCATGGGACCACCACCGATGCCTCCTGTCGGTAATGTAAAATTTGAATCGCACTAAATTTTGCCGCGAATGTTGTTTGTTGAGTATGTAATGTTTAATAATACTGTTTGATTTCTGAGGGCAGTTTTTATGGGAAGAAAATATGTGAAGGATAGCAATGTATTTAACGATGAAAAACCTGAAACCTAATCTTGAAGAGTCAAAGATTCTTGAAATCAGACTTGTTTTGTCTTTGCTATTAAACTTCGGCTGTAAAAATTAAATGGTTCAATACTGGCATGTAAGCAAAATTGCTTAACTGTTTATTCCAAAAAATAAAATGTTTGAAGAGTGCAAAAATAGGCATAAGTTCCATGTATTAATATAGAATAAATTCAGAATCAAATACAAAAGAAACAGTTTTATAGACGATAAGCTTGGGATATTTCTGGTTATTACGAGTATTTCTCATTTTCCCAGACCAATTGCTAGCACTCCTAGAGGAAAATTATGATTTCAATTTCTGTGACTATTTATATGTTCCTAAGCTTCCGAAATACTTCAGTTTACTAATTTCACGTGTCATATACATATTTTATGAATATAATTTTATTTCATATGATTAATCAAACTTCTCATAAGAAATGATAGAGAACACATTGGACTTGCATGCTTCTACTGAGTACGATTGGCTGCAGACGTTTGCGTGGCAAATACTAAATAAACGTATTTCGTAGATTTATAAAGTAAATTATTATTCTAAACGTCCCATTTAGGATGAGATAATCTAAGACAAAAAAGTCCTGACCAGTCACAATTACTGTATCTTGCCGCGATGTTACCTCACGGCTTCAAAATCATTTACAAGTTCTGTCAAATCAGCGCCTTCTGTGATTTCTTAAAGCACGAAATTAACAGAAACAAAATGTCATATTACCTCTGGGCGGCTGCAAATCAGCTGATTCTTCGTGTACCTTGAGGTCCATCGCACTCTAAATATTTGTTATATAAATCCGTTTTCTAGAGGAAAAAATACGGATACCAAGCGCCAGACATTACCTGATTATTTTCAATAAATAATGAATTTCCTTCTGCTGATCTCTTTATGCTTGGCGAATAAGATTCATCGGTCCAAGGCCTCCAAATCTTTCTACTGCCATGTGAAGTGTTGACATTAGCTCCGTGATCAAAACGGAGATTTTGATTATGCTATGAATTTCATTATTAATTCCCTTTTAAATGGATGGAATTCTGTTCTTTTGCAATCACTAAATCTAAACTAAAGGAGAGCCATATAAATATAAATACTGTGACTAACTTTGTTTTTCAAACGTTGCACATCATCAAGTGGAATTTTCTGTACTGAAACTTGTTCGTGATTCTGTGCGATCGCAGTAGGGCTGTTCGAAAATGTATCGACTCCACCTGACGAACTCAGATCCCACAAGCAATGAGTACCAGCGCTTCTAACAGAATGAGACTAAATAATCAGACAATTATATAACAAATTTTCGAGTTGACCAAATGTTTGTTACTTGAGTTATTTAAAGCTATTCCGTAGGCTGAATCTTACGGGCTACTTCTCAGTCAATACCCAATGTGAAGTAGTCAGCAAAAGGATTAATTTATGAACAATAGTTATCAATGTTTGAATAGCAAACATTTGAATCTGAAGAGAGTTAAATTATCGCTTTAAAAACATATATGGCATATACTTAAATAGCTCATACTAAGGAGATACTTTCATCCGTCTTTTTCTAAATTTTTTAATACTATATGGTTCTAGATTCTTCCAACAACAATAAGGTTTGGATGCGCTCAATTCGCCAAAACATGACCTCATTTGTAAACACTTCTTTTCTCAAGGAGAATAATAAGTTTCAATGGCAGAAAAAATTCAATATATTTCGTGGTACCATTATTTCTTCATGCTTTTAAATTAAAATTATAGAATCTAAGTGAGCAAAACTAAAAATCAAAGACCTCAGCATAGATTATTAGTAACAAACCAATTTCACGAAGAACACTTTACGAGCAGTGACTAATTTAAGCCTTCAATTTGACTAATTTTTTCAAATGAAAATACACAAAATATATTATATGAAAAGCTGACGATTAATTTCAGTCTTGTAAATGGATTATATTTGCTGCAGAAAATCATTTCTAACTATTGCTTATTGATACTTCCTTTTGTTTTGTCCATGAATACCATATAGATATACCACATCACATGTTTCAACTTCAATAATACAATAATCAACAGGAAATAAATTCCATGACAAGAACTCTCACGATGACAATAAGTAATGAACATTTTTATTCCAGCCGACGATTTCGGGACCGTCGAAGTTAGTGAAAAGTCAGTTTTTTAGAGCTAGCAGGACAAGTTAAGCAGACCTTTTTAAAGTCGCTGCTCAACATCACTACGCTCATCTGTATAAAATCCGAAAAGCTGACAATGCTTAAAGCAATGCCAAGGAATATTTTTAGACTTTGTGATTTCAGCTACTGATAGAATTTTTTATACTTTTTAAATAGCCATGTATATACTTGGTATGATTTTTTTCCGGATTGCGATTCCCCATATTTTTGACAACTTGCCCGACATTTCAGGTTGGATTGCTGCAAGGTAACTACATGGTTTTTTCGAGAGAAAATATGTTGAAAAAAGAACCGAAATTTGTTAAGACAATAAGAATAAAAATATATTATTAAAGCTTTGCAATGAAAATTGAGTACAATACTTCACGAAAGATGATAATGGGGATTGTTAGGATTTAACTGCTGCGTTAGTTAAGGGTCTCAAAAATGTCAAAAAAATTATCCAAAAACGAATCACAGCAACCAAAGCCAGGATATGCAAGAATTTGAACTCATGATTATATATGCTTACTATTGAGTTTATTTAACTGCAATATGTAGTCTTATCAAGAAGTACTGAACGCAAACAAATTTAACTACTTGTGGTCATCTTCGAAAACGATGCTGACAGAATGAAAGTGATTTTTGCTGAAATTTGTCGGTCCTGAGATTGGGTCTCTAAGTTCAAATGCTTAAACTTAGAGACCCAATCTCAGGACTGACAAATTTCGTGGTATTGAATTTGGAATGAAAGAAACACACTGACAACTTTCAGTCACGACTTGGTTGGACTTAAAAATAATTAGTTTGAAGTTTAAAATAATCGAAGTGTAGTCTCAATATCATTTTAAAATCATTCCACTTAATTTGACCGAATTTTACTCAAAAGCTGTGGAAATGAAAGAAAAAAATATGAAATCTGAAATGAATTTATCAATGTATACCATGCTCTTCCACAGTTGATTACATGAAATAAACGACTCCTATATAATTTGTGTTACAATTTCTCATGCAAAATGAGAAAAATAGTCCTCCTCAACAAAGAGGCACTACGTTGGACGAAAACCAAAGATATCAAACTCGCAAGCTACAAAATCATTTGATGCAATCAGTTCTGCATTTCCATTCAAAAAATACAGAAATTGAAAAAATGAATGAACGACATTTATACATAATCGTGTTCAAAAGGCGATGTTCACTGGAAATGCAATAGAAATTTAAGCAATTATTAGGTAGCTAAAAGCTATTATAAAATTCAAATTTTGGTTTCAAAACTAATCTGCGTAGTGTAAACAGTTCCAGCACCGAGAACAAACACCAACTGGATAATGTGCTAAAACAGATTTTTAAAAGTACTTCAGAGAACCTCTAAAGGATATAACTGCGAAATGATGTCGAAACCACGACCTGAATGACCTCATAGCTATTATATAGGAATACGTAATCTCCGATCACGTACAAAAAGTGTGAGAAATGAAATACTTCATTGAAGTCTCTTATATCTGTTGTTTAAAGAAAAAAAGAAGCTAAAGATACTGCTTGGAACATTTTTACACTCCTTGATACGTCTCGTTTTATAAATTTTCTATGCATGATAAATACGCTTTATTGCTTCAAAGCCTCAAAATACATTGTATTCTTAGAATGTTCAACAAAAGAGTTTACATAAAGTGTTAAACATCAACTGTAGAGAGGCGTCATAATCTTAATTGAATCAAAAACCTCACTGATTAATAAATTTTCATTTGAATGAACAAAATTTGCAGTTTTTTGTAATCACACTCCAAACTTATACCACGTAGAGCAGCCCTACGAACATGAATATTGTAACTAACTTGGTCTTCTAAGCGTCGCATATTATTAGTTGGAATTTTCTGCACTGAAAGTAGGTGTCTGCGATTCTGTGCAGTCGCAGTAAAGCTATCAGAAAATGTATCGATTTCATCAGACGAATTCAAAAGATTCCACAAGCAATGAGTATCAAAACCAGCGCTTCCGAATGGCTGACACTAAACACCAATAAATATTCGAACGAACTGACCCACGTATTGTTCGAAATATGGAAAGCTGTTTTACAATGTGAATTTCGTAGGCCAGTTAATATTCTTAACTGATTTTAAACAAGTAATGCCTAACAAAAGAATGGAATACAAAATAACATAAAGAGTTTTCAACTTCTCAGCTTCGTTTTGTATAGATCTCATTAGATCGAAATGACTGTTCGTAGGGGGAAAACATAACTCCTGGCCACAAATATAAGTCTAATCAATCCAAACAAAAATGAGCAATAGAATTAGGGTATTATTACTGTGAATGAAATCAAACCTTTCTGCAATAAAAATTATCAGAAACGTCGTCTTCCATGGTAAAACAATTAAGCAAAAGCAACGTGTCAATCAGTCTTCTGGAAAAATACTAGATCATTTACTTGCTTTACATACTTGAACTCACCGACCGTAAACACTCCGAGACATTAAATAAGAATACTTTCTTAGTGAAAGCAGTTTTTCCTTCTCATGTAGTAATCGAAATGCTCTCACCTCGTCTACAAAGAAATAACAGTACATTAGCTGAGTGAGCGATGGTTCTATTTGGACATTTTGAAGTCGAAGACTTAGCAACACCGTTATTTGAAGAGCGCTACAGACAGTCAAATAAATTCAAATCTGTCTTTGTAAAGCAAAGCTACGCTTCGCTTGAGATGAATTGTGATTTATGACTCTTTGTTTGTCAGTTGCAAGCCGTTATGGTAGAGACGAATTCAAATTTTCGAACTGTCAGACATTGCAACATAGACATCCAGACAGCAGACGGACTTACGAATGAATACTTTTATTTCTGTCTAACAGCGTGGTCAGCCTGCCATTTACTTACACTAACTGTTGGAAGTGAATAGCAGAGTCTGACCTCGCTGGAAACGGTTGGAGCGTCTCCCTAATAAATAGTAAATCATTTAAAGCTCCTTCGAGTTTAATGGTATTGTTATCTATTCATTTCTTGAATGCAACTGAAGGAGCTAAATTATGACCTTTCAAAAGTTCTGTGCAGAATTTTCTACGAAGGGAATTAATGAGCAAAACCGTAAGCTCAAGAATTTAAAACCAGTAATTCCGTTTGTTCTGCACATTTTACACCATCTTGTATGCTACAGTCAACTAAAATCCCCATAAGAGCCTGTAGAGAGATTGTATAAAAAACTAAAAATGCATGTATTTATCTTTAAAGCTTCGTATCAAATTAAGTACAAAAATACCTGCGCGATCGGAAATGAACAGTTTGGAGGAAACTGGATATGCAGACGACACTGGCAGTATCTTGAAAGAGTAGAAATTCGAGATTTACTTGCTTATCAAAAGTGAGTTCAAGAATGTGGGCTAATATGCACTGCAACCAGTTATAAAATGATTAATTTACTGATAAAAGCATAAATTTCTACCATCAAGTACGTGGACACCTATCTTCAGAAACTGCAGCTTCTACGCCCGTATTGATGCAAACGCTTCACAGCACATCAACGGGCATCTGGCAAGATTGCAACTGAAAATAAAAGTGATTATCCAGACGAATCATAATAGTTTTCTCCCATTATTGTTAGTTATATTTTAACCTTATAATCACAAATAGATTAAACTTATGAAGTAATCGCAACACGTAAGGACCCGCTACAGGCGCTCGCAGTTTCCATTTCCGAGTCTCGGTAATTCTCAGGGTTGGGTGACTCAAAACTTGGGTTCGGACGCTTCTTGGAGGTTAGGTCAGTGCGCACATTACATGACCCTCGCCTGCGCCTGAAGCATTAGTTGTGTAAATGAACGCCTAAGTTATTACAACACTGAAAGCTTTTAAAAGCTTTCATCACCTTCCCTGACAATGATTTACCCCAAAATAGTCACACATTATCCAAAACTTAAATAATCATTAAATTCTTACCAACGATCACGCTGAAAACAGCGCACACAGTCAAAGGTTCACAGAACATCGCAGCGCACAATCTGAAAATTCGTTCAACTGCAACAAAGTAAAAGAATAACGAAGTAATAAACTACAGTTGATATTATTATATACAGAAATCCTACTACGTGACCAATCATCAAACAATAATACAAAAGTTGT
>UYYF01004413.1:0-21195 GCA_900618365.1 Thelazia callipaeda
ATATATATATATATATATATATATATATATATATATATATTAGTTAAAGCTACCATTTTCGATTTATTAAAAGATAAATAGTGACTATTTAATCCTAATTAAATAGGAATAAGAAGGATAAGCAAATATGAAGACTGAGAATAAAACTTTGAAGAAAATGTGTTACCTTTGGATACCTCTTTCGACAATTACCATTCACGCCACAATATAACTTGGCATCTCTGAATGAGTACCGCTTACCCAACAAATTTTTTCCGCAACCATTACAGCAAAAGCAACTTTGATCAGCGTGCCAATGTGTGTCTCCCTGAAATCTTGTACAAATCATTACTTTTTACTCAATAAATACTGATTTTAGCTCCCCCACTGATGTATTAAACTATAGCTAGTGCAGACTGCATTTGAACTCAGGCTACAAATTTTTCACAAACGTTTACACAGAATTTAAAGGTTGAAATCTATTTTGTACCTGTATTCAATTTGATTTGGAAGTGATTTTTTGTATCCATATAATGCCTGCGAAACTAGCTTTCAAAAAATTATGAAAATGCAGCGTGATTCCATCATAATGTTGTTGCGCGGCTAATAAACAAAAAAGTGTGCATTCAAAGAAGATGAGGTTCGCAACAAATACCTGCGTAATATGAGGCTTATCCACAATAATTTCCTTGTCACATGTATTACAAACTAGTGAACAATTTTGTAGATAACAAGGAATGCATGTTATGCGATCACTTCTTCCAATATACCTGCAAACATATACAAAATTTTAATAGGTCACTTAAAAGCTTGTACTCATGAAATCTTAAACATTAATTAATCTAATCACCTTTGTCCGCCAAGTTGAACACCACAGTCTGAACATAAGAAATGTGCCATATGCCATGTTCTTCCTTCCGCTTCTGTACATTCTGTACTGAAGATGAGCTGAAATTTCATGAAAAAAAAATGATAACTTCTTCAAATCTTTTCTCTGATGAATTTATTTAATACTAAAATAAAAAGAACTCTGCTTTAACTAGAGCAGATATTGCTGACATTGATATGCATTATAGTAACAAGAATCAACTGAAATGGATAGCATCTTCTGCTCTGAGTATGGCTTGCATTAATTTGAATTAAATTAAGGCCAAATTTATCTTGGATAAAAGTGGAAGGTCAGTTTTTTAACTGAACAGTACAGGACATGTCTATTTTATCAGTTCACTTTTTGCTTAATTTTGGAAAATGAAGCAAATAGAAATCGCAAATCAAAAACAATAGTAGGAATGAGTTAGAATTTACACTTTTCACTGCTAAAATACAGTCTCGTAATTAATTCTGGATAAATTAATGAGTATCTTGCAAAACTCATGCAGAACGTATATGCCATTTACTACGAAGAAGAAAATGAGAAAGAATGATACAGCAAATGCGAGTATAATAAATAAAGAATTAAACTGAGGGGAACAATAGTAGAGAATGTACAGAATTTGAACTAAAAATAGATAAATATGTGAAATACTCAAGCAAAGGTCAACTGAACAATAAGTTAAGAACTTTTATTGAATGGTATCAGCACCAAAGACGAGAGTTAATTAATGCGGTTCCTCTTAGAGAATAGTTAACTCTTTTATCGCCAACTATGCTAGCATGAGAGTTTTCTTAGAATAAAACAGAATTGCAGTCAACCTCAAGTTCTATAGCTGTATAATACTTACACATATTCTGAAGGATTAATTTACCTCATAATACTGTTAAAAAATTAGCAAAAAATCACGAATGGTGAACCCTTAAATTTAAAAGCTTACCTCGTCACACCTGGCACATCTGGGTTTGATTTGTTCAGCGTGATGTCGACCACAGAATACATCACCACCATATTTAAAATATATCAAGTCGACGAGCAGATTTGAACATTCAGTGCATACAAAACATTTAGGATGCCAATGCACATCATGCCCAAATCTTTCTGCTGTTATTACCATGTTCCCTTCACACAATGATCCTTTGCACTACAATTCATTTGATCATCAGGAAAATTATAGGTATAAAAACTTAATTCTCAACTTAAAAAATTGTATACCTTCAGGACTTTGCATTGAAAAAGAAATTACTATATTTAATAAAGATCAATCAAATCATAGAAATTACAGACTACAAGCAAATAAATAAATCATATTCCACGGATAATAGATAAAATCAAAAGCGTTTGTCTGATAGAAAATAATCCTAAGACCTGATGACAATGCCGTCGTTTGCTGTCATATGGCAACTGTTCGATAGTACCACGTCCAAGGCACTCACGTTTTCGACCTAGTTCAAACTGTACTAATTCTCGTCTTTCCCTGGCATCTAATTTACCGCAATACCGTGCATCAGAATCTTGCGGTGGTAACTGATAATGCAATTGATGTGTCCGCCACTCTTCACCAATCGAATTCACATATGGTATTTTATCTTCTGGCAAACACGCAAAATACATATGAATCTGAAATCATTTCGTTTCAACGCAAAATAATATAAGGAAACAAAATGTTTACATATTTATGGACAGGTGAAAAAGTTTTTGCATCATTCGAGAGCTGTATGCGAAATATTTGCAGATTTTTTCCTTCATAATACTTACCGTATTTGTTAAGGATAAGAGAGAAGGAAAAATTAGATATAGAAATATCTGAAGGAAAAAAACTTTCAAGAATAAGTATTGAAAAATAGAATTACCACCTGAACAATTAAACGATATTTGCAAAGAGGTGAGCAATAAAAACCTGTTTCAGTACTTCTGATTTACAAAATAAAATGCATCATAGAAAGATGTAGTAAAATCAGACAAAAAAAACAGTATTATACAACGAATATATGAATTTATTGCTTGCTAAGATATGATTCAATAGGGAAAAAATGAAGGACCATGTCAGGTTTAATGCCACTTGGAACCCAAGAATATTCTTCAAGCACGCATCCGCTATCATCATCACTGGTACTGTGCCGATGAATATCTGCTGCAATACGTATTCTAGATGCTGGTGATAAACATCCTTCACTCATTTCACACCTGGAACTGTTTCTATCCATATCTGCAATTTCGATACTCTATTCAAGTCATACCGAAAATGTTCATGAACTATATGAACAAGAGTATAGTAATATTGACTTTTATAAATAATTATGGTTATAAAATTACCAGCAATGTATCACTTATCAATTACATAACAAATATTATTGAAACTGTTAGTGGCACGGAATATTAAAAAAACAAAGCATTAAAATCAAGAACAAAATGTGAGCTAATGCATTTTATCCAAATTTACTCATTATGCGACAGAAGCAAAACTTTGTTTGTTTACTTTATTTACATAATAGCACATGCTTATGAATGGGATATGATCTAGCATTAGTATAGTGTTTGTTACAAATTAATACCAATAGTAACAAATGCAGTCAAAACTCTTCAAAAAAAATTATTGACTTAGCGATTAATGTTGAACAAACTTGTGAATAAATTGCATACAGTTCATTAGATACTCTAGTAACATCTAAATCTATTCAGAGAGGGGAAAAGCGAGGATAGGAATTTAGGGATAGGACGGAACCAAACTAATCAAAAAAGTCTTTTACTTCTGCTTCCTGGATTTTGATACTCCGTTACTTAGCACTTCAGATCGTCGCATATTTCCGAATTAGATAATTAGTATATATTGCAACAATAAACAAATATCACTTTTCATTCCTAATAATTCATAATTTTTAGTATTTTGCTTTGATAAATCATCAAAATGGAAGAGAAGCAAACAACTAGAAAGAAACAATCTAATTAATGAAGGATAAAAATAACATTCTTATCAAATTAATAAACAACAAAAATGATGAAGATAGTGCTATTCTCCAGACTTATCCTTCCTATTAAACATGATATGTTTAACTGATGAAAATCTAACAATAAATATTGGATGTAAAAAGTCAATTTCGATAACAATAAAAAGACAAAAGATATGATAATTAAAAAACTTTACTATACACATAAATGAACAAGTATATCAAACACATGAAATGATGCAATCTGTGTCTTAAGAAGTGAATAATGAAAACAACAAATAAGGTGGAACGTTCAGTAATTTACAGATTTCTGCTGGTAACAAATGAAGGACAAAAAATGCATAAATGCTGGGAATTTGAATCTAGACTCCTGTTCCTATGAGTATCATTAACTGTACTACAATATATCATATAACAGTTGATTCTGTTACATTATGCATAGCATAAATAATATTTTATGATAAATGTGTGTATAAATACTGCTAGCACATGATGGAATACACTTAGAGTGGATACGAAGTATGATTTACATCTTTTTATTTTCACATTAATTCTATGACCTCTCACTTGATATATGTAAAAATAAAAGCTCACCCACAATCAAAGTTCAATTCAGATATGCTTCATTACTATTTATGAGGTCCTAATAATGTTTGCACAGATTCTGTCCACAAATTTCAAATAATGTTTACAGAGGAAAGATCAATAAATGCAAAAAAACGTCTCTTATTATACACGCAACCAAATAAAAAAAGGCTACGTTTGAAAATGAAAAAGATCTTCAAAAAGCAGGCAACTTATATTTTAAATTTATTTTGCTTTAAGAGAAATACGTAAGTTACAGAAAATTTGACTAGATAATTTTTAAACTATTACCAGTTACTGTGGGGCTTATAAATACCAACACGTAAATTTGAACAAGTAAACTAACAGTTGTAGCAAAAGTGAAGTTATTTAAAAAAAATGTAGCATGATGAAACAAAAAAATCCACAAATAAACACCTTAAATAGCTCATTTCTACATGACTTAGTTGCGCTGCATGGACAAACAGTTGAAAATACAAGCCCCACAGTAACTGACTATGAATTGATAACAAAAAAGATTAATGGTATTGTTGAGATTTGATAACATTTTATGACACAGAAAATGGAAGATGTAATGTTGATTCAATCTTAACATATATGGACAAGATGAAGAAGCTTAAACCAGAAATGAAAAATCAGAGTAACAGCCTCTCCTGGGCTTATCTTCCTATTTCTTTTTCTGAAAATGATAAATAGCTATTTTGTGGCATCACATCCCTACACATATATTGCCTAAACAGTATTAAATGAATTCTTTCCAATTCTGCCGCCATTGCAATGTGTCTTAAGAACAGGGTGTAAATATCCACATATTGTGAATATAACATGTGTATGCATGACATGAAAAATGTTATAGATGTCTGTCCGCATCAGCTTCTATAATTTATAGCAGCATCAATATTCAGAATCAATATACGAAAAGCCTTTTAGAACTAATATATAACGTAGATACCGATCACTGATGTATCAACTAAATTATATACTACACTGTTTAAAAACTTGATGCTTTGCTGAATTAATTATTACACTAAAAGATTTTTGGTATCTTAAAAATAAAATATGCAATATGTATTAAGTATGAATAAATACATGACGAAAACCTTAAACATAACAAATACTTCAGAAAAAAATGAGATTGATGATGAAGGAAATAAATATGTTGGTACATTTTAAAGTATGAGAAGAGTTGATGTGATTAAGTACACATTAATAAGCTGTTACATTAAGAAGTACAATTTGCACGAATATGAAGTGACAAAAAAGGAATGTGGTACGATGCTGAAGAAATACTTATGTGAAAAAATATGGCCTTGTTGAAGGGAACCTCAAAATGAAGCCACTCAAAGCCCATGACAGAAATAGCTCTGCATTTGAATATCAGTTGTTAGTTAATTTGTACTCAAATATATAATTCACAATTGAGGATTGTCAGATCCAGCAATCAACAATAATAACTGCCACATCTCCCAACAATAATGACAGGTTGAGATGTAGACATCAGAACACTGGTTTTAGTATGCAAATTTTGAACTGCATTTACTAATTTCATGAAGAGTTAATTATTATAATTGCTGCAATATAACTAGTCACCATCAAATTTAACTCAACATCTTTTTTGTTACTTTATTCATCTCAAATTTAAAATGTCTAAAAAACAGCTGTGATTCCTTTCCAACACTACATATAATAACCGTTGGCTAGTTTTGCAGTTTGATAAATGTTTAGTCAAAAATTATCTAATCATTTCTTAACGACCACTTCTGAACGGGTTATTCAGATAAAATCCCATTTTCACTGTGACTATGTGAAATTACCATAATTTACATTCATTCATTTATTGTTGCAGCAGAGAATTTGAACCCCAAATAAGTAGTATGTCTGTAATGCATCCTTTTCCAACCAATAAAACTGGGATTTCTGCTACAGCAGTGTATAATAGAAGGAAATAATACTATTTTGACTTACTGTCAATTATCAATTCTAAAGTTTTAAATGTAAAATTAACTGACTTGAAGATAAGAAAAGCTGACACTACTATCATTTTGTAAAAAATGGAGGTTAGTATGCATTGAGAAGGAGAGGAATTCTGCTTCTTTCAACTGTCACAGAGCAATAAATAAATTGCTTTTGTTGAAAATATTCTATTCATTTAAAATATAATTTTATTCATTGAGAAAAATGGTCTTTTTGTTTCCCACTTTATATTTTTATCTTTTACAAGTGTGGCCATAGCAAAACGTAATAGTTAATTGCTGAGCGCACTACTGCTGGTATTCCTCCAAGATGTGACTCTCAAGAAAAATGAACGTATCACAAACAACAACACATGTATCGATCAAAATAAGATGAAGATGAGAAATGTCATGAAAATAGGTCGTGTTTTGTGGCTTGCCAAGAAAACAAAAGAAACAGGAATCTGATCACGCAACATCAATCATAAACGTTCTTGACTTTTCCATTCTGCTCGATACTCCCGAAACAGCAATACATATAAAGTTAGAAGGATAAACTATGGCAAATTAATAGAATTTTACAGCTGTGCACAAATAGAAAACGATCTAATGGGATAGCGAAGTGATCGTTCATCCCAGTGCAACCCATATGAATCGAATTTGCATACAGCAAAATAACTGCTCAGTAAGCAGCAACGTACAGACCAAAATAGGAAACAAAATACGAAGCTAATGATATATGAGTTACAACTTATATCTCAGGACAGTTTCATTTATCAGCCAGTGATGGCGGCAATCATTTATGCAGCAAGGATAGTGTTTTTTATAATTTAAATATTTCGCGTTTCGAATATGGATACCAGATGGTACCAATAAAGAGAGATACAGAAAATATACAGTGAGTATTTTACTTGCTAGCATTACAATCTATCTAATAATGAGGAAAACGAAGGTTTGAAAAACAGATCAATTACTTGTGTACACTTACAATTTGAAATGAATTGTGAAAATCCAAACTGAGAAATTTAAAGAGAGTCATAAACGTCGTGAAGATATGAAAAGGCAGGAAAGTAATAAATCGCTAAATTCTCTCGAGCACTAAATCCCTAATGCAAAGGCAGTGGTAAATCAAAATCGTATCACTGAAATGATCAATAAGAAGGAGATCGCAGATTTTTTTATTTCTAATCTTACAATATGATTTTTTCCATTTCTCTATCATGATTACAAAAACTGTAAAATATGCAAGTATGTAATAGATTCAACCCAGAGGACCACCCATAACAAAACTACAGATCGTGCTATAAGAATAGAAAAATGTGCTGTTAAAAAATGTTGTCGGAAGATTTATGAAGGTTGTTTGTTATACGATAGATTTTAATCAGACAGACGAACATTAAATATATATATCAAAGAAATCAGAAATCTGTTGCATATGCATATTTTCTGTAGTTTAGATGAGAAATAACAGAAAAATAAGGCAGAAAAAGAATTCATCAAGGTCAGTGGAATAACTCTCATAGATAGAATTCTATTATAGCAGTAAATCTCAGAATTCGTGGAGCCAGAAGTAAATTATAATAATCATAATTTGTTTTTACTCTCATTGTATCAGTCATTACGAGCTTGACACACATTAATTGAATCAAATGTTCATCTCTTTATAATATGCCCACTTTATTTGCATTGTTAAAAGCTAATAAGTATATTCGTTAGAACAATCATGGATATAAATGGACTTGCAGTATCAATGTCAAAGTATCACTTGTAATTACCCTTCCCGAAAGATTAATGTAAATAAACTATGAAAAAATGAAATTTTTATGAATAGTTATTTCTGGCATAAAAATTCCTTCTTAAGTAGGTGACATTATTCATGCAATGTAATTAAAATGATTACTTGGATTCGAGGACGACATGAAATGGATAAATGACGAGAAATTTTTGAACTGATTAAAATTTGTTGATAGCTCTCCTGGAAATAGCAATGAATGATTGGAAAAGTTTTGTAAATTCAACGAGGCAAAAGTGAAATTGTTTGATGCGTGTTTTTAAAAAATGCCAAATTGGTCTCTGCCTCATTTTATCTCCGTTTGACGAATTTCAAATTTTAAAAGCCATTTTCAATTTCAAGAATATATGATAAATTTTCATGGTCACATTTCAAGACGAAAAAAATAGATGATTTAAGTCAAGGACTCCTACTCTCACTTTCTGAAATAAATACTTTCATTAAACATAAAAATTTCTATTTCTTTTCAAATCCCTTTCAACTTAGAAAACATTTTCTTCACATGCATCACTTCCACAATAATTGTAGCTAGAAGTCTCAAATTTTGAACAGAGACGAGAACATTCTGACCGTTCAAATTAATATAATCAGTCCAGCATTAATGATACTTAAACTAAAAATTGCAGATACGGAATGCAAGAAGCATTTACGATCACACTTGAAAGAAAACTAATAAATTAATGCTAATTTTGTCACAGACTAAGTAAGATACTCATGATCAAAATGATAAAACTTACGATTCTCAAGACTTGCAGCAATTCATAGACCAGACAAATAAAAGTGCACGATACTACAGTTGCTGTTTTAATAATAACTATGGAGAGTATGAAATGATTATGGAAGAAAAAGTCTACAAAAATAGAATGTGCATGAGTAAGCCACAGTAATACATGAATCGTTTCATATCTTTTTTGTTTTTGTATAATTTGCATATTAACCACATGCAAATAATGTAAGAAATATTCCACAAAATAATTATTCCCAAACATCAATATTAACATGACTTTTTTGCTTACCATTAACTTTCTTCGTTTTTTATAAGGGAAAGAAAAATGTATGTGCGAAAATGATATATAATTATTCATTCATGACAAAAACTGATTTTTGGTCTTCGTTGAAAAAATTGTAATTCTGGTTTTTCAAGTTAATCTAACAGATCTCTGCAAGCAAATTGTTGGCTTATATATACCATGAACCAAAATACCTATCAATCGAAAGTAGTTAAGCAAATTTCTTTGAAGGTGATATTTCTTAAATCAATTAGCAATTAAATCATGAAGTTGTACAAATTCATTACTAGCAGTGGAGGCAGCAGGTATAATTTATAATTCAAGCAATGAAAAGAAAAATTACCAATTGAATTTCTGATAAAGGGGAGAACAAATTGTATATGTTGATAACGCAAGGACGGATAAAGGTTACCAGTTATATAAGTATGGTCAGTTGGTCTATGAAGAGTTTCATTTGAAAGTGTTACTTGAAGGGACTAAGGAGAACCACTGAGAATCGTTATGCAATGAATGATGTGGTGAGATAGGAGGTGCTAGAGAAAGTTGCCTTGACAAAGATTAATTGAATCATTAAAGCAAAGTATACATCTCGGGTTTCTTTTGCAAGAATCTAGATGGGATCCATTCCTGACTCATTCCTGTGCTTAGACTATAAAGTCTCTACTTTCAGGCACCTATGATAGAAATACGAAATGAAATATTTTTCAAACGACTAACAAGAAGGAGCTAACTCAAACCAGTCAATCATTGCAAAAGGCATATATTCAACCTAATTTCCTGAAAGGAGGACATGCATAAATTTAAAGGAAATATGACTACCAGCTAAGAAACTGATCATCGAAGGAAATGAAATTAAGTCCAGTAACTCTAAGTAATTACAACTCTGGTTCAATTACCTCACTATCATAAACAATCATCAGGCATCAGCATTTAATGTGACTGATATTTTGCATTCTCAGTACACGTAAACATCCCAAAAACATCTTTTTCTATGCCAAGCTAGTCCTAGAATGAAGAATAAATTGGAATTCTTCCTTGGATATTATACGGTTTACGTAACACTATAACAGCTGCAGCTAAGTTGAAATATAATTTTACCACTTTTTACATGCTAACATTTGACTAAAATAATGAAACGGATTGTCAAAACTTTTAATTCTTGCTAGCAATTTAGAAGTTAATTTCATCTAGAATAAGCTTGAATAAAATTTGGAACTACACTTCGCATCGAAGCAAAACTTATAAAATCGTTTAAAATACTGAACAATAAAATAACCAATAACTTGACCACGTGGTATCTGAGTCGTATTTCACATTTTATTTAATAACTTTTTGTCAAACGACAACCTATGACAGCACATAGCTAGCCATTGAAAATTTTTAATGTGATATTATTCTACTGAATGAAACATATCTTAGCTAAGTAACTATTATTATTTCGAAGTTTTCTGAAATCAGTATCAAAAACTGATCTTATTCTTTTTACCGAATATCAGGATTAATTTACAATTCTGGTACACCACTTCAAATTTTAAATGTTTCAATTTGACTGCTATAAATTATGACGTCATCTTATAGTGTCATGTTTTATTCAAAAAAATTATATACAGATATCTTACGGCGAATAAAAATTTCAGTGATCATTCTAAATTATTAATTTAATCGCAGAAATAAATATTCCCTTCTTCAATCAATTTTTTTATTCTTAAATGATAGAAAAAACATTGAATCAGTCAATTATTGAGCTTTTTTCTTGATAGAAACGACAATTACTGGGCTTTTTTCTTGGTAAAAACGACTAATCGATACTACTTTCTCATGCATTACACTGCTAAATGGATCATAATCATTATTATTATGAATTTCTGAATGATTAGTGGAGCTCATGCATGCACATTCAATACTGCAACATCTGCCGTAAACAATTCTTCACATTTAGTTTGTTTGATTACCTTTAACTCTAAAACCAATTCACGATTGTCATGCAAAACAGCTCATTTTATTGCATTCATCTCTTTTCGATAAATTTATGCTGAATAAATGACACACCTGAGAATCGTTTCTTCTAGAGGTAAAAGATGTCGAATTAAAAGTGTAATATTATGACATGAAGTACATATTTCGTATCAAGCTATCTTCCAGAAAGAGTAAGACCAAATCAAGCATAAATAATCTACATGACAAATCTGCTGAGTTAGCAAAAATAGAATTAAAGATCTTATGACAGGACAGTGTAAAGTAGAAGGAATTAGAGTTATCTGATAACAAAAATTTGAGCTAACCACTGAAAAAGGATGCAATTTTGAAACTGCGAGGTTGATTGATGATGGAATGCTTATCGAAATTTTCGGAACATACAGTGATTTATAAAGTATTATAGCGATTTTTTCAACTGAATAATCAGTATTTCATTTTTTACGCTTCCAAGCCTACTCGCATTATTTTACAAAAGTTATAAAAGTTATAAAGTTATAAGTTTATAAAAAGTTATAAAAGCTGTAAGCGGCCAAGATTTGTTCAAAGGTATTAAGATTGATAGGGTAAATTAAATATCGTCAGAACTACGAGAAATTGTTTATGTCCAAGTCAATTTATATCTTTTAAAAAGATGATTCCAAACAAGTGCATTTTTTGAGAAAAGCAAGATCAAAATTCTTGAATTTTTCTTCTCAAGGCCGAAGTTAAGGTAAAAAATTTATCTCAAGATAGATTTTCATGAGAGCTTTGAGAATAGACAATTTACTAATGAGTGAAAATATTGTTTAGTCTCTCACTTAAAGAGCTTTCATCACAATTTTTAAATCATCGATTGTGCGTGCGAAAAGTGTAATTTCCAAAATCATTGCCTGCCAAACCTTATTTGTTTCTTTTTAATTAGCTTACTTTTTTGTTCAAACTTTGACTAATTTCAAACTGATTGGGGTAAAATGGTAACTGCAACCACTTTCTTACTGATAATTTAAAAAAAAAGGAATTAATACGAAAAGAATCAATGCACCGCCATTAAATCAGTACTATCATTGCCTTTCATACAAAAAACTCAGTTTCTCTCATGTCATTTCTATAAATTTTCTTTGAAAAAATAATTTTTTAATGTATGAATGTCATGATGTCACGGACTATTAATTTGTAATCTCAATAATATATTGTAAAATTTAAGTTGCCATAATGTTCATAATGATAATAAGCTGCCCAAACTCCAACAAGTGTCAACTATAATTTAAATAACAATTCTCACTAACATAGTGTAAAAGTAAAACAATACAAGCGAACTAGATAGTGCAATAAATAACATACTGAAATGTCCGTAATTTTTTCTGAAAGCAAAAAGAGTTGTGCTCATCATCATATGGTAACCAGCTGCTATGAGACCGTCTTTTTATGGCACTTTTTCTGCCTCCAACAAAGAATCAGTTTTCTATAATGAAATTCAGTCTATCGATAACAATAAACAAAACATGATACTATAATGCATCGAACAATTAAACAAGAATTTCTCGAGGAAAATAGTATGTGCATTCCATAACTTCGCATTACCTTACACAAATGAAATATTGAAGACATTGCAAATTGCGAAGACAAATTTTCTGTGCATCAGCCATTTCAATTAATGATTTGCTTACTTATTTTTTTCATCCCTTTGTTTATCCACATGATGAGACAGAAGCTAGTTGAAATAATCGTTATTTTAATAATTTGAGGTTCATTTGCCTAAGAAGAAAAAATAAAAGCTATTCAAAATATGATGAGCTTACTTACTCAAAATATGATGTACAGTTGCGAGATGAAAGCAAAGGTTGCGTCATACATTGTATACAAAATAATGGCACAAAAGAATGCTTTCAAAATAAAGAAATAACGAGATAGTACAATTAACATTTCTGTGGCAAAAATATGGGGAATAAGATCAAGGCAGTACTAAAATGGTCATTTAAGTGCGAATATATCGCTCACACCTGCCACAAAGGTCAGGCTACGGAGTGGTCGCGTTATACCATCGGGAAGGGTGTCGCTTCCTTTGATGCTGAACTCTGTTGAACCGCACCCAGGGATCAGTCACTCATCATTGGCTACTTACCCTATAATCATTCAGATATTTCTTTATCCATCTTTTGCTTCTTCGAGGTCAGCTATTTATCCATCTAACCATGAAGTCACCGAACTCACTATCTATATATAAGCAGGCATTGATCGACTTCTCGTAATATATAAGCTTTTCCAGAACCTTTCGTGACCTACCCCCTTCGTTGCATCCTTAACGTGACCAAAATAAACAATACAAATCAAAGCGATTCGCTCATCCATCACTCAGTTTTGTGCTAATCTTAATAAGGGTGTTGATCACCACTTTACATACTAAAATGTAATAATATCTATTTTCATCTTGTAAATGATTTTTACCCATAACAAATGACCACCCATCTATCTGTTGATAAGTGAGGAATGAAATCGAATAAATTATTGTCCAAACAGTGCTCACTTTATTTATTCCTTCAAGAATTTTAACAGTGTACTTGACAGACAAATGAAAAGAACTAATAATGTATTCTTTTTTTTTCATCTTTTTGTTTCTCTATTTATCTTTGTATGCATAGTCTCATTAAAGTTGTTATTGACAGTTGAATAGGGAAAAAAGCAATCTTTTGGTTACAGGAACGCAAATAAATGGATCTATTGCCAGAGTCATCAATACTCATCAAATTGTATCGTCTTCTATCGGATAAAATGGATCAGACAAGTTCAAGGCCATTCATTCGTAAACAGTGCACAAACCGTTGAGAGATAATAATACCTGATTATGTCCAAAAATTGGTTCTTTACGACAATACTTCCTGACTATTTATTACATCTTGCATCCTAATTCTTTCTCGATAATACTTCCATATTGCTACTCTCACTATAGTATTAGTTTTGTTACACAAAAGTTAATTGCGTTTTAGTGCTAAAATATACCAAATAGAAAGTGATCGGACATTTTAGATAAGAGAAAGGGATAGGAACAATGTAAAGTCTCAAAATTTATCCAGCACATAGATTTCAGATTATTTTTTGTCATACCCATTTATAATATTATCCTTCTAAATGAGATTCTTATCCATATATATATATATATCATCCACACTTATAAGTTTACAGTTTGTCTCGTTATTTTCTCCCGCTTCTTTTTTTTGTTTTTTAAACAATGTCTAGAAACATTTTCCAAGAACTCTATATTCATTAACTTTTTTTTAAAATACAATTAATACATATGCGCTTAAGCAACTAGAAGCAAGATAATGTAACAGCAGAAATTACGATCTAATACATATCAAAAGGTCGGTCAACTTTATAGTTGTCCATAATTTTTCAAACGAAGAAATGAGAATACTTATAAGTACCGACATTCCGTACTTGGAAGCAATTACCATGTCATAAAGTCTTATATGTTGTTTTCGTGACTTACTGTAATAAAAATTTATTTCTTTTCGAAAGTACTGACTAACAGCAACTTTATTTATGGATCTGATACAACGACATCATATTTTCAGCTTATAGTAGTTCAATTATTCTTTCGGGTATTTTGCGCTAAAAAAGAAGAATAAAATATCAGCTAATGCTATTTGAAATTGATTTCAGCAACAGCAGTAACCGACTGAACACAGTCAGTACCTTAACTACTAATGCACCCCCAATCACAAAAATTTTTCGCATATAAATTCAGTACTAAAGTGTGGAATGAATTAACAGAGTAAAAAAGAAATATCGCAAAAAATTGAGGAGAATTTTCTAGTATTCGTTCCTTTTTGCTATCAGTTGTCTGCATTAATCTAACTTATTATTATAAATAAAAAATAGCTAGAAAAAGACATTTACGAGGAAAATGCAAGTTTTCATAGACAACTTGACGTAATGTAGAGAAAATGGAAATCAGACAATGCGAGCATCATCCGGAATCTTTCCATCTGTAAGTCCTTCTATCAAGCACGTTTCTGCAAGTCTCATCATATCTTTTCTTGTTGCTTCAGTTGCTGAACCAACATGTGGTAAAATGACGCAGTTATCTAATTTCAGGAGAGGATCGTCCAAAGGTAGTGGTTCAGGTGTTGTTACATCTAATCCAGCAGCACGAATTTGTCCTTTTGTTAAGGCTTCATATAGATCCTTTTGATTAATTAATGTGCCTCTATAGAAAAACAAACATTTCAACAGTTCTGCTATAAATCAATTTTGTTATGTTACTCCAAAAAATAAGATAGTCACGATTAACCTGCTCGTATTAATTAGCACAGCGTTTCGCTTCATTTTGGAAAGAGAATTTTTGTTGATCATTCCTTTATTATTTTCGGTTGCTACACAATTTAAAATGATAAAATCTGATTTGGAATATAAATCATCGATGCAAGCATAGTCAATGCCCAATTTTTCTGTTTCTGAAAAATTCTCAAGTACATAGAAAATTTCATTAAAGCTTTATATAATGTGTCATTGTGTTGAACACTATGGTTTGCATACTGCCACTTTTAATAACAGTAATAACATAATAGTAATAAGTATTAGGAATGAAAGCTTATAATTCCTGAAAATATTCAAAGTTTTCGACATTTGTTGTGTATAGCTTACTGGTATTTGAAAACAACCAATGTATAAAACTTCGGTTATAATCCGCTACTGGATATATAGAGTTTTCGCTATTGAATATATAAAGTTATTCAGTCAACAGTTTTCAAAAAGCATTAGAAAATTTTCGCTATTGGATATATAAAGTTTTCGAAAATATCAAAATGTTTAATGAATACTGTACTTACTCTTTTGGTCGTAGCTTATATCATAAAATAAAATGCGGTTTGGATGAAAAGATTTCAGTTTTTCGGCAACAGATGCGCCTATTCTCCCCATACCAATAATACCAATTGTTGAATCACGTAATCCCACTCCACACCTTCAATTATTTAGTGAACAAACGATGAATTTCATAGGTAGTCAATTGTGATCTGATTTCTTACATATAGTATGGTGACCAGGTACCCCAACCACCAGTTTTCACTTCTCTGATTGCTTCTGGAAACCTTCTTGCTGTTGCTATTAGTAAACCAATTGTAGTTTCAGCTGTTGTTTCGGTAAGAACATTAGGCGTAACCGTTACCACAATATTTCTAAATGATAAGTTTATTGATCAGACAAAATTGAAAACATATGAATTTACAATTATCTTCCAAAAAAAAGAGAAAAAGCCGAATATGTGCTTTACACCTCTTCTTGCATTCTTCCACATCAATGTGATCGAATCCTACAGACATCGAAGATATCACTCTGAGCTTCTTTGCTGCCGATATTAACTCTTTGTCAATTTTATCTCGAAGCTGAAATTATTATCGTCAGGAGATTGGTTGTATTCCCATCTTTACTCATTAAGAAGTCAGTGAAAATATGTAAAGTCAAAGCCATTTGAGACACAGTCTCAAAACATTCCGTTCTGCTAAACTTCTTTTCATGATGATTAGCATTAAAATCTAATCTTCAAATCCAAATCAATTATTGTATGTTTGCTTCTATAGCATAAAACCAAAAATCGCATACAATAGTTTCATACATAAAACTTCGGTTATAATCCACCACAAATATTTAGGCTAAAACTATTGAAAATAAAAATCACAAAAAATTCTCGATAAAGAAATTAAGTTAATATTTGAACTTAACCAAACAGTAAAGTCCTTCATGCTTTGGTATTTCTTCCATCAGTACATTTTTAGGCATTGATTTTACTTCTTTATACTGACAAACATTAAAGCGATCATAGATCCGTGGAACTGTTATGTCTCCAGCTGTTATCAGAACGCTAGCTGCGTTTGAGAATTTTGTCGATCGGATGATATTTTGCATTTTTGGCAAAGCTAAAACTTCGGTTATAATTCAATTTACTTCCGCGAAAAGCTTGTACAAAAAATATTCTTAAAAAGTCACTGTTAAAATTAAATGGAGCAACAATCATCAATTAAACAGTAGAATTTTCGATTATAAAGAAAGAAGCACTAGTGCTTTACAACATCAGCATATGGAACTACCTGACTGACAACAGCCTATTATTGCTAAAAAAATGCTCAAAACCACTGATAACAGTGATAAGGTAATGAAAGTCCCACCATACCATACTATAATTTTAAACTTCTCATCGTAATATAAAAATGACTACAAAGCGTTTATGTACAATCATCGATACAGAAGCTCCAATGATACTTCTGAACAGCACTCCTTCATCCATAGCAAATGCCTTTCTGTTCATTATTTTTTGCATGTATCAACTGATAGATTTCCAGAAATCAGCAGCAGTATCATATCCAATCGTACTGAGTATACCTTTGATATCACATATTATACTCTAGGAGAAGTATAGCTTCTACTTAAAGCTTTTTCAATTAGTCAGTGATGGTTAAGTTACTATTACTCACGTCTTCACTATGATAGAACTTGTTTTCTCATAGAATTACAATTCACTACTGCTTGCTTTACTCAATCTGATACATAAGAGGAGATCGAGGATATCTAATTTCCTTATCTGTACGAGACATGTATTTTGAATTTTGTTTTGATCTAATAACGGAATGTGTTTTATCACAAGGAATTGCGCGATTAACAGTATTTGAGAAATACGTAGCGATCAAAAAATGATGCAATGTGAGCATGTAAAGAGAGAGAGATAAACGAACAAAAATAAAAGCATAATAACGCAGTAGATATTAACAATTAAATCCATTCTTGCATGACTAAAAGTGAAATGAAACTTTTAAAGTAAAGATACGATAATTAGTCAAGCTCAAAATTATATTAGAAGGTTTCCAACAAATTAAATCATCATAAAAATTAGCAAATCGTAGGGGCGACAATTTCCGCCAAGGAAAGAACAACAATGATTTTTCATTATACTTCAATAATAATTATGTGAATTATCAAAATACAAATATGAAAGATAAAATAAGAAATAAACTATGCCATGATGCAGAAAAAAAAAAACGAATATGGGTCTACTGAAGCGATTTTGGAGCACTATCATACAACTCGGACTTGTTCTGCTAATTCTAAGCCGTCTAATACACGAAGTATACTGTCCTGCACAAGATTAAACATTTCAGTACGTGCAAATTCAGTTGCTGAACCAATATGTGGTAAAATAACACAGTTCTGGAGTGAAAAGAGCGGATTGTTCATTGGTAATGGTTCTGGATTAGTGACATCCAACCCAGCTGCACGAATTTGACCGGTATGTAAAGCGACGTACAGATCACCGTGATTAATCAAAGCTCCTCTGAAAAAATAGTACTCATTACTTAGAAAAAAACCTATTCTTTGATAAAATAATCGAATATGCATTTTTCAGACGACAAAAACAACTTGTTATAGAAGTTAAAAATCTGAGATTAAACGAGATAAGGAAAATAATTAAAGTCTGTAAATATGAAAAGTAAATGAAACGAAAAAGTATAGGAAAAATAAATGCATTACAAGAAACAAAATTAAAAAACCACATTCAGTTATATGTGATGAAAATATTATTACCTGCTAGTATTGATCAAAATTGCATTTTTTTTCATTTTCGATAATGTATCTTTATTAATCAGCTCTTTTAATTCTGGAGAATAAGCACATGTCAAAATGACGAAGTCAGATTGATTTAGCAGCTTTTCTAAAGCAACATATTCAGCTCCAACTCTGGCAGCTCCTAAAATAAATTATGAATATATATCACAATTTCGTCAGTACATTTTTTAAACAACGTTTTGACACATTCCCTCTTCATTCATAGCTATGAACATGACCGTATTATATAATTCATCATCTAAAAAATAAAGATAAGAGCATATTATCTTCTGAAAATCCCAAATTTAATATATAAGAATAATATACAAAGTACATATTCTTATTCTGCTAGTTTTTTTGTCATTCCTTTAAAATATTTTGAAGAATAATGAAACAGAAGTAGAAATTAAATAATAATCATGCATATGAAAATGCCATATCTTTTTCATTTGGTCTGCGATTGTGATAGAGTATATGTGCAGGTTTAAATGACTTTATTTTCTCAGCTACCGAAAGACCAATACGACCCATTCCAATGATACCGACAGTTGAATGATGTAATCCAACACCACACCTGATGGCAAATTCGAATATGCTCAGTACATGAGTTGCGACATCAATATTTCTTTATAAGGAAGTGCAAAATAAGATGCAAAAAATTTAATGTAAAATTCGTACATGGTTTCAACTACATGGCTTTATAGTACATAAAAACTGAGAAGTCAAATTTATAAACAATATGCATATTAGATAACTCACATGTAATATAGTGACCAGGTTCCCCATTTGCCAGTTTTAGCCTCGTTTATTGCTTCTGGAAACCGTCTTGCTGTTGCCAATAACAAAGCAACAGTTGTTTCTGCTGTCACCTCCGTCAACACATCAGGTGTATTTGTTACAATGATTCCACTGCACAAATTAATAACTTTTAAAATCAAAAACTAATCCACACTAATATAGCTGATTTTTTTTACAAATAATTTTAAAGAACTGTATCCAAAATTTGTTGAAAATGAGATAAAAATGATACCGTTTTTTACACTCTTCCAAGTTAATATGATCATAGCCGACAGAAAGTGTCGAAATTACTCGTAAATCTGTGCAAGCTTTCAGAACGTCAGAGTCTATTTTATCGCGCAACTAAAAATTGAAATTTTATACAATTAACAGGACCAGCAATCAAAAATATACCAAGAGAAAATCGGCGTTACAGCTTACAAGGCAAACAAGTGCTTGCGCATTAGTTATTTCCTTAATCAAAATCTCTTTCGGCATAACTCCGGGTTCGCCCCATTGTATCACGTTGTACTTCTTGTTCAGTTGAGTAACATCCAAATCACACGCTGTTACTAAAATGTTCAATGCATCTGATTTTCGTAACAATCGTAATATCTTCATATTTCGAGTTAGAACTAAAAATTCAAAAATATCTATAGTAATGTGAAAGATTAAAAAAACTATAGTTTACGTACAATGCGACATTCCTCCAAGATCAAATTTTGTTGGCTGACATACGGAAATAGTCACGCCGACTGCCAACCATATATTAATAAGATGTAAACTCACATATAAGAATGTAACTCTTCATAAATTCATTTCCTAAGTTCCATAGAATGTGGTGAAAATATCTGTGACATATCACAACAGAAATATAATAATTAAATGACCTCTCAATTCATTTATACTGAAAATCAAGTTACTACACTTCTTACTTTATGCACCTCTCACTCAACTTTATTCTACACAAGTCTTAAGTAGCAACCAGATGTTTAAAAGTTCTGGTGAAAATAGTGTTTCAACAAAACAACTCTTCATCTTCCACTTCCCACAACCACTATTCAGCACGATAAAATAAATTAGAAATGAATTAAAAAGAACGTAACCAAAACCAGACAATTCTGATTCTCAATTCAATAAATATTTTTCCTTACTAAAGAAATAAATAAATTTTTACTAACATATTATTATGAGTAGCTGACAAATGAGACTGCAAGTCAAAAATTAACAAAATTGTAAGGAAACTTATTTTTTTAGTAATATAACCATAATTTTTGTCTTGACAGTGAGAAATGTGTTAAGTGATGAAAGGAAAAAACAAAAGCAATGCAGGACGCAGATTTGCAATGATAACACTTACTATCACTGCAAATCTGCGTCCTGCAAAAAGTGTGACACAAAGAATCTAACATTTCCGTAATGTAATGACAGTAACAGTTACCACATGACAAAATAATATAAAATGAACAGTTCTAACAAATATACTAGTTTAACAGTTTTTTAAAATGATCCCTTGCTCATATATTTGAAAATTAAAACATCCCAAAAACATGAGATTTTTTGAAGGAACATTTTTCACTGTCTGTCTTATATCCTTCCAAATTTTTTGATGACATTTTTAATTTGCAAATGGAATGAAAACGTTAGTGACTTATATACGAGTCATCTAAATTTCGCTCAAACTATATTATGTTGAAAATATCGACAACAAAATTCAAAAAAAAAAAAA
>UYYF01004413.1:21229-80923 GCA_900618365.1 Thelazia callipaeda
TTCAATTATATACAATACTTCCATATCAATGATATACAACATCTTTATATTCTCAAATAAAACAGATATGCTTTATCACATTATTATTGCTTAAAATATTTTATCATAATTCATAGCACTTTTGAATACTTGAGAAGTTTAGTGATTCAAAAATTTACATCTTACAAACAGATAAATAGCATATAAACTCCATGATATAATAAATCCCCATCATCTCGATAAAAAATTTTGAAAGCAAATGCACTGAATAGCTGCAAATTTATTTTCATCTGCTTTATAAAAAGAAATGGTATAGGGATAATCATGACTTTCAAAAGTATCAAATGCAGAAAAACAAGAGATATTCTTCTCCTAACAAGCTAATTAAGAGCAAATCGAATGTAATTGTTGATTACCGCCATTCTGCACATCATTTCTAACAGATCATCATTAATATGTCAGTTAAACAACGAGTTTGTGGTAACAACACAAAGTAACCAGTCATTTTCTAGAGTACACAATATTTCAAGCACTGCTTAGAAATTTTTTGTGACTATAAAAAAAAGAAAAACCGAATATTTCTCGAGAACACACAGTACTGTTCATCATTTCGACCAGATCACCATTAATATACTTAATTGTTATCTTCAAAATTTTTCTTCGCGAATTCTTGATAATATGAGGATAAAACCTGCAAAATTTAGTACTCATTACTTTGAACACGAGAGAATCTGCAAATTCAATAGCAAAATAAATTTTAGCAGGAATAAGTTTCATAACCACCTTCCAAGCTTTAGGAGCCATGAAACCTTCTGGTGGCTCGATACCATCACGAGCATATTTTCTCATTTTCGATCCGCTGATGAAAATGAAATCGTCACTTCGAGATGGATCGAAAAATGCCATTTTGCCCTGAGTTTTATCGTATGCTGCCACACGGAATAGTACGACATCCAGATTTGGTAAACCCGGAGCCATAGACAATACCTCAAAAAATATTTCATAGACATAACTATATTCTAGTACTAGGTTTTAAAATGCAGATATTGGGTCTACAATAATTGACAATTAATAAACAAAAATTATCATCACCTTTGAACCGTGCGTAGGATCGTACAAATAATCACCAGTATCAGGATGTTGTATCCCCGCAGGATCTCGACCTACGATGTAAGTTGTAACACCTGCGGCTAATCGAGCTCTAGCGTGCCACTGCACCTGAAGTTATAATCATAATGCAGAAACCTATTAAAAAATTAAAACGGAAAGTAGAAAACATACCTACCTCTGTTGGCCCAGCATAGAGCATCGGAGATGGAAAAATCGCAAGGACAGTCCACTCTGGATTTAAAACTCCGTCTTCCAAAACTGCATCATACTGTTTCATACGTATATTCAAAGGTACGTCATCCTCCTCAAAGTTGTATGAAACAGAAGATTTTTTGATTTTAAATATAATGTTAAAATTTGAAATAAACTTAGAATATTGAAAGAATTCATTTGAAGAACGAAAACAAAAGCATATCTATAAATCATAATATAGACCTTTGTCCAACCACCTAATGGATGCAGAAGTAACATAGGATTCTTATATTTTGTTAGCAGCTGTTTCCTTGTATCTTGCATAAGAAGTGCATGCCCATTATGAATAGGATTTCGTAATTGAAAAGCAAAGACTACATCGCAGTTAAATCTCTTGAAAACTTTTCGCAATTCTAATGGCGATAATCTGTATTGATCTAAACCATCATCATACTGGATCCGCTTTAGTACCTGTATTTTTAGTAAAGAAATTCAAAACTGCTGTCTATAAGTTCAAATGAACTAGTGCTGCCTTTAAATCCTTTTTTAGGACACAAATCACGAAGTGAATTATTAAATGATCGTTGCAAAAAATAACCTGTAAATCCCCACCAAGTAACCAATTTCCACTTTCTAAAATCTGTTTTATTGCTGGATGTCTACAATCATTGATTCCAAACTGCCGCGCAATACGCTCTTCTTTTCTATGTTCAAATATTTCACCATCTTTTAGGATAGCTATGACGTCATCATTGTAAATAAGCGAGATTTGAGACGATACTTTATCGCCTGAAAAAATTGCAAATAACATGAAGTAACCTAAATATGACAATGATAATGATATGCAATCTTAGTAATAACAACTAAGATAGTTAATACAGCATACTTCTAACACTCGAAAAAATGCCAACCATCCATAAGTTTGACTTTTGTTTCATCGTTAATTGGTAATACAATCGGTATTGACTGATTCAAAGGCTCGTTGAGTGACCAAAACAAATCATCCGCACTGTCTTGTGGCAGTTGTACACCAGGAATAGAGCACTTTTTCTTTAAATCCAATAAAAGACCATGATGTAGGCATTGTAAATATTGACGTTCACGCATGAATCCAGGCAAAGGAGAAGCCCAGCCTTCTGCCAATACCCAAAAATAAGAAACATAAACAATTTTTCCAGTAAACAAGAACTTGATAAGTATCTAAAAATATGCTGTGCGTATCACTTATAGCAATTTTTAGATGATTTGTTAAGGCATAAATATCAACTGTAAATGAAAATAAATATTGAAACCTGTAGCCATTCAACATCAATTTTGGACAGTTGTACTGCTGGAAACTGGTTAACTTGCTGAAGCAACTTGGCTTTCAACTCCTCATCAGCATAAAGCTCTCGAATAGGAGGTTGAGATATCTGCTCATATGCTTTCATAGGTATTACATTCTAAAAATTTAATAGTTCTTTACTGTTAATGAAAAATTCGTCATAGGCAAGTGAAACAAATTAAACTACCGACTGTCAGAATAGAATATTCTGAGATATTTAATTACCTTCTGAAATAAGAAACTCAACACTTTCTTAACGGATTCTGTTTCAGATTCGACACCAGATTCAAGTATAAGATCAGGTACTTCTGGAGCCTCATAAGCACTATCAATTCCAGTGAAACCTTTCAGCTCTCCAGCACGCGCTTTTTTATACAGATCTGTAATTTAGTATGTCATAAGAACTATCTAGTAAATGTATGCAAAAAAATGAATCTTTTCAAAGAATACCACAGTGAAACTTGATGCTTGAAAGTAAATAAAGACAAGACTTACTTTTAGGATCACGAAGTTCGCAAATTTTTAGTGGTGTGTTGACGTACACTTCAAAGAAAGGTAAATTGTCCTGAAAATCAAAATACAGTTTATACTGAATTATGCCTAATAAAATACTCATTAAACTAAGTAGTGAAGCATACTTCATTATGAATAAATCTTGCATTTTCTCGATCGCATTTATATGGGCTAATGAATGAAGCAAGAACAACAATTCCCATATCGGCAAATAATTTAGCAACTTCAGCAACACGCCGAATATTTTCTTGCCTTTCTTCTTTTGAAAATCCAAGGTTTCTACACAACCCATGACGCACATTGTCACCATCCAAAGCATAAGCCGGAATACCAAGCTACAACAGACTATGTAAGGATGCTCAACTAATGCATAATATGCAACATACCTAAAAACAACGTTATAATCTCAGCAAATGATAAACCTCGGTCAAAATTTTTTCTACTGCGAAAGACACTGTTGTTTTGCCTGCTCCAGATAATCCAGTAAACCATATAGTACAACCTCGAAAGCCTGCATGACGTCCCAGAACTTTGGCACGTTCTTCTCGTTCAACTTTATGCTGATGAAAGGTTACATTGGTTGCACCAATAGCATGACTCTTAAATAATTGTAAAACTTTAAATTCCGATATGCGGCTAAAAAACATTTATAAGTTCAAAAAAATTGAAAAAGAAATGATAAAATTGATCAGATATTAAGTTAATTTAAAAATTAAAGATAAATTTTTTTTTCACTAATTCAGAGTTAATAAACTATGCAGATTAAGCCCTGCATATATTCTTCTTACCAAGACAAGTTCCCTGCTTCGTTTTTCAGGAGATAGAGCATTTGAAGGAGTTGCTAATGATGTTCGCATCTTCTAAACCAAAACCTTTTCTAGCACGAATGAAATATTGAAATAAACCTAATTTGTAATACAAGATTACCAAAATGAGACTTCTAAAATAATTTTAGAAATGATCAAATCTAAACTTTTCGAATACTTTACAGAAATACACAGGAATGTAGCAGAAAATAAAAAAAGTAATAGATGAAAAGATAGACTGCAGATAAGATACAAATTAAATAGACCACATAATTCACTCTTTCATCTAATAACAAGTAGTGTTGCTGCATAGTCTAACATGGTGAGGTCATTGATATGATAAGGTAAGACCAGAAAACAACAAATAAAGATCACAACAGTTAAATGATGTAGAAAAATAGAAAAAGAAAGTCAAGAAGATGAAAATTAATGACTGCTTATAGCTTTAGCTAAAATAAATAATGAAAGAAGAGGTACTCAGATCAATCAAATTCATTATAATAATGTACAAATATATCTGTTTAATATATCAAGTACTACTTGCAAACTAAGGAAATGTAGTTCTGACAAATGAAAAACGGAATTTGCAGCAAATAATTCTTCAAATTCTATTCTTTCTAGTAAATGCAATAGTTGCAAACACACAAAACACACACATTACATGCAAATACGAGAAAAGGAATAAAGTGTCAGCCACTTCCAACTATCCCACTACCTATTTTCAAATAAACCACTATAATACATACTTCCTATTCTTAATGTTACACTTTCTTGACTAAATTTTCTATATCTTGCCAGAATAAATTTTTGCTTCCTGACTTACTTTTTTTTTTAAATTAAACTCAAACTGCTTCACTACCAATAAATTCATATACTAATTACTATGCTTGATTGCATAAGCACGCACTTGCACCACTACTAGCATTACCTTATTCTTCATAATTATATTAAAATTGTAAAGAATTCCCGCAAAAATTTTTGTAATTTTCAAAAAAAAAAAGGAAAAAATGCCACCATTTTTTATAGAACTCCTAGTTTAGCTTAACTTATGTAAAAGCAGCCTATATTTTCTCAATTTGCTGCAAGTATCACACACCAAAGCAAAAAATATGATAAATGTTCTTAATCAATACAAAGTAATAAGTTAATAATCTCTTATTAAATCATACCGATAATGATTTCATACTTCATATCTTAAGAGAAGCAAACTGGTAGTGATTCCCCTTCTATCTAGTTTGTATCAGTAAGAAATATTTTCTTCATTACCGTAAAGTTTTGGAAATTAGATAAAGTACAAAGAAATAAATACGTTAGGCCTACTTCTGGATTCTAAAAATACTTCACACCTAAACTGATTTTAAATTAAATTTATACTTTGTACCTGGACAGATCACAGCTTACTCGTCCGTTTTTTATATCTCTGACATTTTAATTTAATTTAAAATGACTATGATGCATCATAAACTATACCTGCTAAATGCTCGTTCAGAAGTTTAAAAGTCACTTCAAATTCAATGTTATTTTTCAATTGCTAGAAATGGAATAAACAAATGATTAAAAAATAATGTAAAAATTAATATTGTGTTTCTTACATGAAATGAGAAAGTGAAAACGTGCTTCTATGACAAGAATGAATTTAATAAAACTGAGTGGCATATGTACCAATTTCATACCTTCATCTAATGACCTCTATACCTCTATTGAAACGAAACTTTACAGATGATACTCATTTAATCATAACTAATTATTAGATTATCAGATCAATTCTTTCATGATTGCCATTTCTACCTGACGACAACACTTATGAAACAAAAGCATACTAAATTAGGAAAGCATAACATTGTGACAAGAAATTTGAGCTTTATGGATTGTACAAAAAATATCTTTGATAAGTTTTTCGTAAACATTTCGGAAAAAAATTAGAGATAGAAATGAGAGACGAAAATAGGTTTGTAAATATACATGCATTTTTCTATCAATTCCAAAAAGTTATTGTAGTAGTTTAGCACAAAAAAGAGCAAAGTACATTGATTATAATACATAAATGTAAATGAATTTATCAAAATGGAAAAAAGGACAGAGCGAACAGAAAGTGAGCAAAAAGTATTCACAAATTTTGCCTAAAATAAGGCAGCTAAGAAATGTTACTAATATAAGTGAAGTGGAATGCAGTTGTCCGTCCAACTAGATTAAAAATATGCAATTCAGAAAGAGTAATGAAAAAAATACATAAATCAAAGATACCAATGATTTTAGGCGTTTCAGTGAAGGTGAACAATTTTTTGCTTGTTGAACAAGAGCTTGCCGCGTATAAGCTAACAAAGAGATGAATTTCCAAGTGGAAAAACTGATGATAGTGCGCAGCCAGCTGTGAAATATTGAATATCCACAAATTAGCTAAGATAGCGAGAAAGTAGTCGACGAATACGAATGACGTGACGTGTATTATGACTCATCAAGCAGTACTTACTGTAATGAATTGAATCTCTGGCGTTAAATACACTCAGATCATAGTAATTATGAACGATTTCTTACCTTAAAAATTAAACTAGGACTAAGAACCGTTTCCTGACACTCTAACATTGTGTGTGTCATATCACTTTATGTTCGAAATCGACTATCTTTTGAAAAAATACCCATAAAAATTTCTTGGCACGATTTTCCTCATTCTTATAATTAATGAAAATGACAGGAATCAAACAAGCATATTTGCTATCGCCATTGAGTAACTAATTTTCAAAATTAGAACTAGTTTGATTGGTATTTGAAAAGATGCAAATGGAGCTATTAAAAGCTGACTGAATTTGGTTATCTTCAAATTTCATTCACGGACTCACAACTAAGAAAATTTGTGGATCATAACTGCTACGCAACAAACAATAGTAACACATATGGTAACAATACTTTGTAACATACGTAGTTTTGGCATATCGTTAATCTATTAATACCAGAGCTCAAGATTCTGCAGCCAGTGTTTTCACACATTAACTTTACTTTTCTTAATGTAATGCAAAAAAATAATTTAATAATCGAGATAATCCAACTCTAATTGTAACAGTTATCATTAAACAATTTTATAGATCTTTTATACAAAAACTGAAAGAATATCAATACAATGACAGCAAACAAAATAGTCATAGATACATCTCCGTAGCAAAAATTCACCTATATGATGTAAGTGACATTAGCTGAAAAAGGCAAAAGCTTCTACCCTCAAAATAGTGACACAGTTAAATAATGAATAGAATAGTAGTACTTAATTTTCAATTTGCTATCACAGAACTACTGAGATTATAGAGATAATCTCACATTATTTGAGTAAAGAAAAAAATGAAAAAAATAAATTAGCTTTTCAGTTTACAACAGAACTAAAACAAAGCTAGTTACTTCACTTCAAAATACATTCCAACTGAACATCCTTCCAATAACCTCACCAGATAGTTTTTCAAAAATATCATTCAAAGTTTATATAACATTAATCAAAACATAGACATGAAATGAATTTAAAATACACCGAACATATGAGAGTTTAGTACTAAAATTGCATTGGCCATTTGATCAGCTTTAATTTTCAGCTAAGAAATGTTACTGATAAAAGTGAAGTAGAATGCAGCAGTCAAGCTAAATTAAAAATATGAACTTGAAATAGAACAATGAAAAAAAAATACATAAATCAAACTTATCACAAGAATTTCACACAAATTTCTGCTCCTCAGTAAAAGTGATGTTTGCTGGAGGAACTTGGATGGGTCTATCCAGATTAATAACACCTACTTCATACGTGTTGGGTACGAAAGTTCTGAACTGTGGAAGCCTTATAACTTCACCCAATTTGTTGTTACAATAATGCAATATTTGCAGATATGGTTCTGGATTATTGGGAATGCCAGGAATCCAATCAATGTCCTCACCACATCCATCTAACTGGAACGAACCATCTTCGCTTGTAAATGTAACTCTAAATGCGCAAAATTCAAACTAATGGAAAGTCTAAATTTAAAAATCAATGTATGCAAACGAAACTAACATTGATGTGTAACTTTGATTTCATATCCATACGTTTGTTAGAATAAACACAGCAAAGAGCGTAGCAAAGCACTGAAGAATTTTCAAGGAACGAAAGGTGTTAGGATGATCTGCTGAAGAGAAGTTGCAGTTATTCAACGCAGCAAATGATGGATTTTTAATTGAGGACTAGAACAAGTTTTTTAAGCTAAAAAGAAAATAACTTTTTAGGCTTAAAACAAGACAAGCATCAATGAGTTAATAATTCTTAAGAAGTATGACAAACAAATTAAAAAAAACAGCTGAAACAGAATCAACTATGGATCTTTTATTATACTACCAGTGACTGATGTATGTAATTGTATTCTCTTAAAAAAAATGAGTTAAACATATACCTATTTCAGAAGAAACTAAAAAACTTTTAGATTCACATGACTACCACTTAGAAAAATTTTGAATGCTCATTAGATATCAAAATTTATTGTTAAATTATCACTAACAAAATTGATTCACAACACAAAAGCAATACTTTTGAAAATATCTAAGACTCTCACATCTGTTGATATCATTTTCCAGCACATCTAGTAGAAGATTTAGATTTTGATATTTACATGTGACTTCATAAACGATAAGAGAGATAAAGCATTCAATTCACGAACGCATGGCGGGCTAAGCTAGTAACTCACAGCTAATAACACTGTTAATCTTAAGTCAGAATTTTGAAAGACTAAAATTAGTTAAGCTGAAAGAAAACATTTTCTTTATATATTATAATGCGCAAGCCTGTGGACAACATTGCAATATTTTTCACGCATTGTCAATTAGTCAATTGTATTAAGTTAATAGAAAAGCTCACATTTTGACAAATTATGCGAAAGCGAAGTTTGTATTAAAATGAAACGGAAAGAAAAGACCTTATAAAGCTGGATATGCGAACCACCACCAGTTTATTTCCCTGTGATTTTCATGTTGACGCATCATTCTTTATAACAGAATATGAAAATTGTTTTATTTTATCACACTTATGATGGTTAATTTGAATTACTAATCTGCGATATCTAGTCTAGTCTAAGATCATCACAAAACTGAAAAAATTATTAGATTCAAAAGTAAAATGCTGAGTATATTTCCCTACGCCTTCTCTCCCCCTCCCCCTCACACGCACACACATATATTAAAAATGAAATCACTGAAGCAAATGTTAACGTATATTCTGTACCTATAATGATTACAATATACAGTAAGAGAACACTACTCATTTGAAAAGTATAATGAATGCAAAAAAAAAATGACTACTAGAAAAATTTTTCTGAAATAAGATGCACCGCATTCAATTTTTATGTCATTTATCAGTCATAATGAAAAAAAAAAAGTTTTGTTTATAAACTAACGTACTGAAAACTACATAAAACAAAACACAAATAAACTTACCCCATCAAATCATCAGGATCAATTATTTTTGCAAGTGACAACCCATCACGATCATAAACTCGTACTTCAACATTTAAATTTTTTGAAGGATCCTTATGGCAATCAACTTTACCATGCACCCATACACATTTATGTCCAGCATCAGCGAACTGAGCCAAAAAAAGTATGATCCCAGCGTTCACATATGTCAGAATTCTAGAACTTCTTTATCATTGTGCGCACACGAGATTTCAAATAAAATTGCTTAGAAACTCGATACTTTGATGTATTAGAGACTAAAAAAAGGTATTATATTTTGCAATATAAGGCAACATATTATCAAAACAGACAGCTTAAATAATAATCACATGCTAAATTTTGAAAAGCCCTCAAAAATATTAAAATACTATGAAAATGAGAGGGAAATTGTGATCAACATTCACTCCTATAAAGTTTAAATAAATCAGTGCCAATGATATAAGATCGACTCAAAGTCTGCAATGATAAAAACAAAATAAAACAATCAATTAAAAGAACCTTTTCATTGCAGGTGCTTTTTCCTTATCACGATTTAAAAATGACCAATCTGAAATAAAGACATTTATTTCTTGTCATAATTGATTAATATAATCTATCCCCGCGCATAAAAAACTTGATGTACAATTCAATCTCATCATCACGCTTTTATCACTATACATGAAGTGACTTTATAACAGCTGTAGAACTACTATTTATTCACTTTTATTAAAGATGATTTAAATTCAATCCACCATAAAAAGACTAGCATCTCCTTTTAAAAACTATTCTGGTAGACAAAAACCTCGAGTTTGAAAAACACAATCTTGCTTGATAATTATTCTAAAATTGTATTTGTGCTGATGCTTCAAAATTTTGGTTACATTTAGGAAAATAAATACCTTTATAAAACCACTCAACAACTTTACTAATGTACCATTTCTATAAACTTATTTCTATGCAGTTAGCAAGTGTATTAGCTAGAGAAATAACGAGGAATTCTAATCACCATCAGAACAAATATATTACTTAAAATTAGGATGAAACCGATGTATTTCTCCTGATGTAAGCAAAAAATACGAGATTTTGAGTCGCATACAAAAATAAACCAATATCTTATTTTGCAGTGTTACTTACAAATACGTAACAATAATAATAATAATATTCAGATGTAAGGTACAATTCATTTACTGGCTGCTCTGTGAGTAATCCAAATCAGTCATAAACAAATGGACGACACATCATTGTATTTGTTAAGTTACTTTTAATTTAAAAGTGCAAAAAACCTGTCTTCAACGTAGTTCTTGTTAATTGCTCATAGGAACGAAAATATTACATCATTCACTGGGAATGCAACAAGCAAATGTTGATTAAATAGTATAAGTTCGAACAAATTTGTTATTTAGCAAAAAGCCACAGCGTTATAAAATAGCAGATGAGTGATTACAGAGAAAAAATAAGTAACAAAACAACCAGTGATGAATGTGAGAATTTTTGCTCGAGTTAACGACCAGAGATTTGTAATGAATGCTACCACAACTTTTTGCTAAACACACACAATGCTAATTTCCTGCACTACCAAAAGTTCCATACAACATACACAAAGTCAAAAAATGAGCTGAGATTTCGACTTTTTAAGACATCAGATATTAACAAATGGTAAAGGATGTAGAATTGGGACCTTTTAAATTATCATTTGAAAGACCACTGAAAAGATCAATTAACTGTACTTATAACTAGATACACTGAGCAAGAAAACGATAGCAGTACGATGTTTGTAAGTTTAACGAACAATAAAAGTAACTGAACTACTGTTTAATAATAAGAATAAAATATAATTTCGGAATTCGTTTTTATAAACTTGTTTTTTGCTTTAAAAATTTGCGGCAAAACATCATTAAGTTTTGAATAATAAAAATTTTACATCCAAATATGACTAACATAAAATTTCTAGTAATTAGCCTCACATGAAAACAGCATATGAATCTGTGACTAATTTCTTGACAAGTAATTGTAACATCCATAATGTGGTAATATAATAAAGCACTGAGTATCGAGATCACTCCTCGTCTATGAAATACCAACTAATCTGAAATTATAGGGTGATTAATATGGTAATCATATGAATAAGGTACAAAAACCTGGGAAGCAGAGAATACAGTGATAAAATCGCTCTTCTTTGACTTACAGTAACGATGAACGCGAATCCTGAATATAAAATAATATTGTCAAAAAACCACCAGTAAGTAAAACAGTTGAGAGCAAAAAGATAGTTAAATATACATAAACACATGAGAAAGATCTGAGAACAAAAATTAGCCTCACATGAATTTCCATGATCATAGTATATTTTAAGAGTCAACTTTTGAAAATTGGAAATCAAAATAAAAATATACTAAGTAGTAAAGGAATGATAACCATCAATAGTATATGCTTTTGGCTAAGCACGCTATCGTACTTATCAAACGAACACACTTCTGGCCGGTTTTTGATGCCAGGAATCCAATTTTGTTCTTAGCACAACCTTCTTTGAATTATCCATTTTCGTTATCAACGGTTGTAAACGCTATTTTATCACTTTGATCGATTAAATCATGAAATTTTCTGCACTAAAAGACTCGTGTAGATTTTCCAGTACCTTCCTTCAACTACTACATTTATCGTTTTAATGCTTTTCATACGTTTTCCGATCAAATAGTAGAACTATTTCAATATAATTTCTAAGTACAACATTATTATTCTAACAATTTTGAGAGTTAATAACTACTATTATAAAAAGAGTGCTAAAACCGACAACCATAAATGTACAGAAATTAGTTGCATGTTGTACCAAATTAAACTAACTGATATTTTTTGCTTGCAACAAATGCTAAACACTATAGTATAAAAAAATGAAAAACTAACTCTTCGAGATTCATCCAAATCAATCAATTCGACTACAGTATTAAGAACGTGTCTGGTTCTTGTAACATAATAATTAACCAGTTGCCCACACACGATCTGTGCTGTTGGTAACAAAAGACATAAATAATCCCAAAAATAGAGTCACAGTAATGTAATGATTCATCTGAAAACTGAAGAATTGACGAGCGAAAATGCAGATGTAAAGTAAACGTAAAACTTATTGTTCGTGACAGAGAATGAAACATTGTTTGCAAAGGACAGAAAAATAGGATAGTGTTACCTGCGCACATTTTCTCAATTTTTTTTACCTAATATCTGTGAAGTAAAATACCTTTCTTACTTGTTCAAACTTTTTTATAGTTCGAAACAGCTACGACAATTTAAAAAATCACTGCAGAATTCCTGCATAATTGACTGGTCAAGAAGACAATACATACTAATTATGTTCATCACTCGGACAACATTTTTCACATTCTTTCTACTGCAGCACTAAATATCGGAAAATGTGTGCACTACAATTTATGCCATATATTAAAATAAGTCAAGTAAATTGGAGGGATTTCTGATGGTTTTTTGCAGAGTTTGAATTTATAATTTATGGATATTTTCAAAGTTAGTACATCGAAAATTTTTTACACTTTGCATAATATCATAAAGAAACAATTTTTATCACTAATTTATAATAATTTGAAATATTTGTGAAAATAACAGAATCTTCATGACAATAGTAGTTTATAGTGAATATACTAACAATAATAATGATATTAATGATCAATATGATAACTCTCGAGGTTAATCTGCTTTTGCGCATTATTGATTCCAGCATTGAATGGCCTTCCGGCACTCTGGCTGTACTCGTCTCGCGCTCAGATTTGTTGTGCTGGTCTCCGTTGCTTCATCTTTGCGGAATCCGTGGCGTTCATCAAATGAGATGCTACTTAACATCTTTTCAAGCACTATCGAATTGATATTTGCTTCGACGTGATCAAATGTACTGATTTCGTTCGTCTAGCGTTTATAGAAGTTCATCATTATCCCATCCCAAGTCATCACATACAGAATTATTTTCTTTCTGTCCTGAGTTTATTAGGCAATAGATCATAATTTTACTTTTCCTGTGTCTCAACTGTTGTCAAGTCCTGACCAGTGATGCCAGATTCTATCAAGATTACTCAGTGTCGCTTCTTGTCGCAAACTAGAATGTTCCGTCGATCCCACTCATCTTTATAATGACAATGATAATGATAATAATATTTGGCCATTATAATTTTTCCTGTTTAATCTTTAGTGATTTGTAATTGTTATGAATTAATTCTTAAATAGTATGAAAGAAATCACTGTTAGTAGCATTGAAATTCCTGCGTGTTTAGTGAGAAATAATTTTAATGTTCGGAGTCTGATCATTTTGCATAAATGCTGCGTTTAAAACAATATTTTTAAAACAAACAATATTTCTTATAAAAATGTGGCTTATATTTAAAGAAAAAGTTTATTTAAATAAATATAGTGAGGAAAAAGGCACACTGTTGATATGAGTCAGAAAGAAAGCTTTTGAGCAACTGGACGTGGGAAATACAATTTTTAGATGGTATAATTAATATCCAATGAGACAAAAGAATATCCATAAAATTGAAGAGCAAAAGTAAATCCTTGTCCTCGAATGCAATGATAAAAGTTCTGAAATAAAGCAAACTGTTGAAATTTAAAATAAATTATAAGCTTTTATTTAAAAGAAAAAAAAATTTCTCAGTAGCATAAATTTTTCTAGAGTAATTGTAATCTTAGCTGCGTTTTTATGAAAGTTTTATAGCTTTGAAATTTAATTACTTTTTGATTTCAGTTTCAAAAATGCTTTTCAACACTTTCTGGCTTTAAAATATGAGAGTTAAAAAAGTAATTACTGTTTTCAAATTTTTCTGCATTTTCGATAAAATGGGAAAAAAATTTTCAGAAAGTAAACCAAGTGATTTTAAAAGTCATATTAAATAGTGAGAATTATATGCTCAAATACAAGCAATATTGTTTGCTATGTACTGTAAAGTCGTCTAGTTTAATTTAAGTGAACAGCTAGTAAATGTATTTTTATTTATCCATCAATCTTCAAGATTGTTTTAATCTAATTTTCTAAAGCTGTTATAAGGCTACGGAATATGTTAGATTTCAAAGCGGAACAATTGTTTTGTATGAGAAATTAATGGGGCTGTGTTTTTAATAATATTTTTTTTCATGCAATTGTTTTAATTGATAATAATTGTTGACTAATTTCTTGAGGAAGTATTTAAAAGGCTATATTTCCATAACTCATGAAGAAGTCTAATTCACATTTGAATTGCTTAAATTCTGCTAAAAAATTTCTATCATACAAACCACTAATTATACTTTTATTAAACAGTTACGAAGTGATTTTAAAAAAGTAAAGTTTTGGCTATTTTCAGATTTCTTTAAAACCATAATTAATATTTAAAAGTAATCATTTTAGCAAATATAAGCAATAATTCTTGCGATCACATGTATGCATAAAAACAAAATATACATATCATCGTTGCAGAGTTCTGTATTTTACGGAAATAATCAACTCATGTATTAAATGAATATGAAACATAATTTGAGGCAACCGAAATTAGTAAATAATAAGTTGATTTGCCGAAAAAGGATAACAAAAACAAGGAGCTATCAATTGCAGTTTGGAAATGTTAAGTCCTAGCAAATGATAGGCTTGCAAAGATAATTTTTCATCGAGTATAATCATTATCAATTATCAATTTAGAGCACTGAACCAAGACTATATCCTTGCATTCTAGTAATGATATGTTTATCCTGCAATCGCACACTACATTCTATTTTATTAAATTCTTTGCCAGCATTTTTGGCATTTATAAGTAAAACACTATAGAATATATAACATCATATTCTGTTATCGCTTTAGAAATTTATTTTCGTTATCATTTTAGTCACCGAAATTGTTATGAGAAACTAATTTACTCATTACGATTATTTTCATCCTTTTTTGAAACAAAATCTTTTCATAATTTTTGTTCCAATCTTTTTTAATAATTTCTTATTTTATTTGAAACGTCAATTTATTATTTGTATAGGTAGCTAATTATAACTTGGCATTCTCTATCACGGAAATTAGGTAATCATTATTTGATATTTCACGTCTATGATGGTATTTCTTTCAGAATACTATAGAACATACAACTTTTTTAACTAATATCGAAATTAGAAAACTTACAAGTTGAAAACAAAATATAACAGTATTTTCATTGAAAGTAATTTCTATTTTTTGTGCAGAATAAATACACACATATCAATCATCCAAAACAAAAAATATAAAATGAGTGCGCAAAACTTTTAGCTGATACCATATAGAGTCAATATTGTTATGCAAAGTTGGATCCAGAAATTTTAAATTTCAACATGTAATTTTTTAAACTAATGCAAATTAATTATCGCTCGTAATTCGATTAGCTAGCTTATCAAGAATCAGCAAATGCTTTCTCTACCAAGTATCCCATATAAAATTACTTGCAAAAACAAATTACGCCATTAAAATTTTTAATGACTGATATGAAATCAAAAAAGTTGAAAATTCCTGAAAATTTTTTAAAATTACTTAATCTACTCATTTCGCTTCATAATTATACGACTTGTGGAAATAAATATGAATTTACAACAGTTATTCCAGAACCAGCACCCAGTAGTTGCATCAGTTTTTAGTAAACGAAACCAAGTTAAAGTCAAGAAATTTTCTTGATATAAAAGATGAAATTAAATTTGGTGGAGAAGTTAATCATTTTTCGGTGAAAAAAGTTGCCATTACATAAAATATTTTGTTTATTTCACCCGATCTTTTTAAAAAATTTTATTGAAACTTCAGTATTTCGATTGAGAATGTAGTAGCCTAATGACCAATTACTACCTTCTGTTTAATGCGAAAATAGATTAGTCAAAAACAATAACTATTTATACGCCCAAAAAGTTCACACAAGCAAATTAAACTTTTACACAGTAGTTTAATTGTAATCATAGCAACATGCTTTAAATTTATCGCGTTTATTTAAAATGAAAAATTTATTTATAAGAAATGTTAAACAAGTGATTACTTTAATTTTAATTGATTATATAAAATTTCAGTATTTAAATTACTGAAAAGTAATTTGGGAATTTTTGAATGACATAGAAATTTATTAAAGAAAATTAAGAAATTAATGACACTGAAAGAAGATTTACTTGAAAACGCTCATAAAAATTAGTCCAATTAAGATAAGTTTTTTATTACATAAAAGTAGAAATTAGTCAATCATAATCTTAGTAATTTTTTTTGTTAGACAAACTGATCATGAAAAATTTGCTTGATCTGGAGATGATGGAAGAAATGAAATATGCTTATTTTATTAATCATGAATGCCAAAAATTCATGATTGAATTAATACCATTACTGTTGTCTAATAATCTTGTAAGCAATATATAAAATAATTGAAATTAATGGTGTAACAGTTGAATCTGATTGCATTATATTATCAGATGAAGATTTGTTTTAAAAGTAATACACAGTATGCAAATAATTGACCAGTAACATTTGTTATCTTTATAGTATTAAAAAAATATGTCAAAAACTATGTGAGATGCAATTTTTAGCATAAGTTTAAAAAATTTTCAAAAGTAACGAAAAGATGGGCAATCAAATTTTCTCCTCTTATTCTATAGATAGTGTTGTGTTTCCTTTTCTCTCTTCTTTTATTATTATCTAAAAGAATAAAAGGCGGAGGAGGAGGTGGTGCAGTGGTAAGATTTTTGACAGATTATACGGTAGATTCCTTGCTTCATTTGTGATTCAAGTCGAGAAAGCTATTTTTTAGTCAACAGTCTTATTCAACTGTCTGTCATCATAGTCGGAATAGCCATCTTTAAGTTTGTAAGTTTGGTCAATGCTTTATTCTGTTCAAACTTTACTGTTGTCTTTTTATTTTGAAAAAATTTTTTTTTATTGAAAAACTTAAAATTGTCAAAAAAAGAAAATTATTCAGTACAGTTAATAATGATTTTGATTAAGATAAGATAAATGTTTATAATATATTTGTTCTCTTTAATATTTGATTTTTAGTTAATAAAAATTAGTTAAATGTAGAAAATGTAATTGTCTTTTCACTGCTTCGTTAAAAATTTTGTAGTTTTGCTAGAAATTTTACTACAATAAAAAAATATAACAAAACATTTAAAATTATTTATTTTTGAAATATATTTTATTTTAATAAATTACAAAATTTGACTTGCAAATTTAAAAATATTAAATTAGAAACAGCATTTTACATGTTTCATATCATTACTTTTGATACCACAAATTTATTAATATAAAGTTTATTAATAATTTTCTGCTGCAAAGTTATTTGTGAGTAAAAATAAAATTAAATATTATTATTTTTCAATTATTAGGAAGATGGTTGTAAAATTTCGAAAAAATCATATTGTTTAAAATTATGTAAAATAATATTACTGAACTTCCAGGCTTCATTGTATAAAAATCACAGAGTTGGAATGTTTTCGATTGATTCTATTTTACAGGTATGTGACTGAAATTATATATATACTTGCTACATTTAAATCGTCTTGACTCACTACTGATCTTTATTCAATCGAAATCTCTGTATCTTAAGTTTTATTTAGTACACACGATTAATCTAATTTTTTTTAACCAAAATGAGCAAAAAATTCTGAGAAATCAGATTACAATTTGTATAACAATGCTACTTTTCACTTAATGTAAAGCAAAATTTCAATTTTCGAACAAAATCCTTTTTTTTAAAAAGGATTTTTAGCATGTAAATGTTGAAATATTATGTTTTCAATTACAAGCAATTATCATTCATAACTACGATTGCATTCATAGCTTTTTAAAGATTGTTAAGAGATTACTTAAACTACTAATGCCTAAATTTTCTTCCTTAATCATGATAAGAAATAATGAATTTTGGAGACCAAATAAAAAATTTCATTTCAAAATGGCACTATTTGAAAATAATTTAGACAGAAAACTTATATTGTAGTGATGTTAATAACAATGATACGCAGTCAGATTCAAGCTTTTCAAATATCTAACTATAGATGTTTAGAATGAGAGTGGACGATACATTGAATCATAAAATTAAGATTTTTATATGCTGTTCTATTTTTTTATATTTTTTTAACATTCCGTTCATATAAAATCACATAAAAGAATGAAAATGTAAAGGTGAGAAAGGGCAAACTTAATTCAATTGTCTTCTCAAATTTTTGTGAGAATATAATTATTGCTACCTTTAAATGGCACTTTGCTGCCAAAACAAAGTCAGTATAAAGTTTAATTATCTTTGAGTTTGTGAACTGTCTAAAATTTATTTTTGTATTAAAAAATGAAGTTTAAACAGCTGAAATTCTATATAGAACAGTGCACTTCAAAAGAATACCTTTTTTATATCCCTAAAAAAAGATTTAAAAAAAGACAACTAAAACAAAAAGTAGCTCATTTCGGTTAAGAAACTACTTAAGCAAAATCGAGGTTGATATCATTTTTAGTGATTCCTGAGTTCTATAACATATATTCGTTACTTAGTATATTCAATTTCAAATGTATTTGTTTGATTTCATAAATTTGTTCTATTATACTTTGCTTTTTTCATGATAATGAAAAGAATTCATTTGAATTCATAAGAAACTCAGTAAATTCAATGAAGGAGCAAAAATTGAGAAATATGTTTTAAAAAGGTGTCTGAATTTTTCCAACATCAACTTATACATACTGTAAAATGTTTAGTACTTAAAAGTTTCAATTACTTGACTTACTTAACACATACGTTTGTCTAGATTCAGAATGAATGATTGAGATAGTTGAGAGAATTCATAACTTGCTAAAACTTTAGATATTTAACTAAATAATATTATTTCTATTCTACTACAAAAACTGCTCATTTTTATTGCAAAATTGAAGTAGAGTAATTTTTTTGTTTATTAGATTTAGTTCTTTATATGCAATTGAAAAAATGTCAAAAATGATGGTCAAGTGATGGAAGCTAAGTTTTGTGATTGTTGGATGAAAGTTCTCAAAGTGTTCGCTGTCAAAATCTGGCATTCAACGTCTGGCTGTTTGACATTGATTCTTCTGGGACAAGAATAATAATATAAAAAATTTCAGTTACTATTCGGATAAAAAACTGATTTTTCTAAAATGTTCCATGAAGAAATAGATAATAAATCTTTTAGCTTTTATTTTCTTACAGAAAAATTGGCTACAAATAGTAATCTTTTCATGCTCAAAGAAAGAAAAAAGACATGAAAATTTGCAATTATATAATAAGATATATTAAATCTTATCTCCAAAACATATTTTGAGTCCTTACATGAACAAAAACTTGCCTTTCAGAAGAGAATCAGAAATAGCAAACATGAATAATTAAGATACTTCCAATATAATGTTTATGAAGTAGTACAATTAATTAAGTTATTATTCTTGCTCTCATTCAAGTGTGATGAACAAGCTATTGAAACTGTCTTCAAAATCTTTTGAACTCTGAAAATTGAACTGTATGGTTAAAAATTTGCAAAAATAATTCTTCGAAAGTCGTTCAATTTTGCAACAATAAAATTTCCACATTGCGTAATAATATTTAGTTATACTTATTAAACTGACAACTACATTTTTTTTGCCGTTGCATTTTTTCTCATAACTGATATACTCATATTATTTTTTACTTAAATTAAGAGTATAATAAATTTAATGTTGTGAGATCAGTACTGCATTTTATCTCAGCATTCTTGATGACATGCTCATCAGTTCGTGTTACTTTAATATTTTGCTTCAGCTCGTATTGACGAAATGTAAATTTTTGGTTTATTCAAAAGTAGTGAAGCAGTTAATGAAATCGGTGTCAGGCACCCGAATCTGTTTTCAATTAAATTTGTGTTGCTTTTATGAACAAATGAACTCCAGCAAATTTTCTTGTTCACAGAATACTGATCTGGTTAAGCAAAAATGATTGTACTGAGTTCTTATTCCAGTGTACGTCCAACATTTCTTAAGAATTTCATATTACTGCATATCAACTTTTATGCAATTTTTTTTCAAAAAAAAAGAAAAAAAAGGCTACAAATAAAATATCGATGCATATTTTATGCTGAACTAGCATTTTTAGCGTTGTATGGTGGATTGATAAATGTGATAAGAAAGTACAATTTATCAAAAATTTCATTTATCTTTCAGTCGCCTATTTCAACTTAAAATTCGAGTGCTAAATATTTATTCATACAAACCAATTGCCATTTATCGTCTACATTTACTTAAATCACAATAATTAAAACAAAAAATTTGATGTCAATTTTGAAATAAACTCCATGAACACAGTTATCGGAGAAAAAATTGCTCAGTCAGAATTGTTAATTAATAGCTCAATGAATTTTTTGAAATGTATTAGTATTATTAATACATTAAAATTATAATGACACTTGTTCAAAAGCGTTTAAATTATTACATCCTTGAAGTTGTCATGGAAATTAAGCTTTAGAAATCAAAAATTCGCTGTAACCCTTTTTAATATCATGAATAAATCTGTTGATAACTGGATCACAATGATTATTATTTTAAGCAAATAATTGAGATTAAAACTTGCAAAATTTGTTATTAAACTATTACTTTTACTTTTCATAGATAAATAAAAATGTGCAGTAAGAGAATGGTAAGCTCTTGTAGTATGAAAATTACCATATAATGTGCAGTTTTATCAATTTATGGTTTATTATATACAATTATTTAAAAATTAGTAATGATTAGAAAGAGTGTCATAACTTTGAGAATCCGTGATATTAACTGGGACGTTCTGCTGCTAGGAAATAGAAAAAAAATAATGGTATTTGTTTGATTCTAAGCCAGGAATTAATTAATTACTGCTTAGTTTTTGATAATGACAGTGATTATTACTAATATGAGTAAAAATTTAAGACGGACTACTTTTATTATTATTATTATTATTATTATTATTATTATTATCAATTGTATTTGAATTTCTGTACATGGGTATCTGAATGCTTTTTTTTCGAAACTCTACAAGAAAATGGACGTTATTGTTGATGGATTATTGTTACAAGCATTGTGCATTTTGCTTTCTCTTCATTTCAAATATTTAATGTCATTCATTTCAAGTCTGTTTCGTATTTCTACGTAAAGTCGTCATTTTCATTCTGATAATTGATAATTTAAGGATATCACAGCTTTCACAATGTTTGCATGAAATGTGCGATAGCTGAAGGCAACTGACAAATAAAAATTGTCGATAATTATAAAACATTTTTTATTTGCCATTTTTGAAAGATAAAATGAATTCTTCATACGTTTAAGATGCTTGAAATATCTAACACAAGAAGTGTGAGAGATTCACGAATATATATATATACCTTTTTCTACTCAGTCTTGCTTGCAAGCTAACTTCATTTAGTCGTACTTTAGCATATTTACTTAAACTATTCACTCTTTTCTCCAACTTTTCCCAGAGTTAATCACAGTTTACTCATTTCTGCTTTCAACTACATGATAAGATTTATCAGTTTTAATATGTGAACTTAAAAATGACTTTTAGATTAGTAATGCAATTTATAAACATATTTACAAATTAGTATTGATAAATGTGCTAAATGTTGTTAGAAGGGATTAAAAATCTATTTTTTACCAATAAAACGAAAAATTGGCAGTGAAAATACAAGCAGGTCATCATTTTATCAATGAAACCATTTTTTTTAATGGTTTCATTTGAATTATTCATATGATCATAGAAAAGAAATAAATGTCCTTTCTGTTAGCTTTCAGCTTTTTTTTGGTAGGCATCAAATATTATGCATTGAAAATTTTTGATCTCTCTGAGTTCTATTATCCTTTTGTGCACGCACTCAAGCAAAAATTTTTATTTTATATTTTTTTTTCATGTACAAAAAATGTTTCCTTTTGTTCCAATAGATGATGTTAGTTAGAATGATCATTTCTGTTCTTTTTGAGCAACATTGCTCTTCTTTGAGGTGTAAAACTTTGAGCGCAAAACAAATGATTTGATCGTTTCTTAAAATGTTATCTTGCTAAGTTTAAATTATTTTCATTGGCAAACAATAAACTTTTTAGTACTTTCTCAAAATGGAACTGTTCTTAGATAGTTGTTTTGGTTCGTTTTTTAACTGCTTCAGCTAACAAGACTTATTGCTTTTTAAACTAGCTTATGTTTTAAGTTTCCAGTGTAAGACATCAGTTTTGCAAAGAAAATGAAATGATTTAGTCGAAAATTTTTTTTAATCAAATTTCAATACTGTATTACAAAAAAATTCAATTTTAAAAGTACGTGCTGTCTTACAAAGTGTAATTAATTCAAGCTCTGTAAATTGATTTTACAGAGCTTGAATTAATAGACATGCACTGTGAACTTGAGTAAGTTTTTTGAAGAAATAAGGGTTAGTTTTTTTAAAGAAGTGTAATTTAGAAAGCTACAGTTTCATAGATTTACAAGTTACATGAAGATTAGTCTTACTTAAATTTAGCTGCATAAGAAAACATGGATGCAAATAAAGGAGCTCACAATTTGTTGATAAGCTAAAATTATTCGCAACCATGAAATTTAAATTTGATATGCAAAGAACATGAGATTTTTAAGAGTCACAGAAATTCTGCATATAAAAATGATTTGAGAACAAAATAAAATGAAAATAAAATTTATACAATCTTCACAGTATAATATTTATCTAATTAATACTTTATAAAGAGCTGATCATTTCTGCATTTCATCTTCTTACTTTATTTTAATTAATTTTACCAAATTTTCTTGAATGTAATGCGCGATTACTCAGCACTTGTTTTCATATAATATCTTTTTTTTTCCTTATAGGAACAGTTTTTAATAAAGATAGTAATGAGTGGTAAAGGCTTTGAATAGTTATATTGCTTTCAATGTATTTTGTAGAAGGCAGATAATCGAAGCAATTTAATCAAACAGCTAAGTAATAAATCTTATTAATTACACAAAACATTTTACTATAAAAAGATATGTTATGGAAAAAGTTTAAGAGAATATGTGTCGCATTGCATGTATAAATAATTTTTTATAATGTTTTGTTTAGACAGAAAATTCAAGAATTCCAAAAAACAAAATATTAATAGCCATTTGGTGAGACGATAAATTTGAAGAAAATTAATTAGAATTCGACGCATCATTAACAAAATTCACCTTTTTCTTTTCTTCGCTCCTAATTAAAATCTAACAAAATTTTAAAATTCGTAATCATTTAGAAATACATTTAAAACACGAGGAATGTCAAAATTTATGATCTTTCAAATGTTCTCTAAATGATGCACAAAATGAGTTATGTATATTCTTTTAAGCACTGAATTCATGAGAATGCCACCTCACTACATTATGGACTTTCATCACTATCAGAAAGAATTTGAAGTATACTTAAGAATACATTTTAAGTTATAAACATATTTTACCACCGTCTTACGAATTACTATACATCAAATTTTGTATTAATCACTCTTAATAATTGATTTGCAAGTGGTAATCGTAAAACGCAATTGTTATCATTAGTCAAATTTAGCTTTAGTCTCCGCATAATACCTAATAATTTAAATTTCTGGATTTAATCAGTCTTCGTTTTTGTCATAATATACATTTTTTCAGACTTGTTTTTGTAGTAATTATTCAAATATTTGTAAAGTGGTACAAGATTCTGCTTCGATTTTTGGAAAAAGGAAGAAGAATAAAAGAGTGCCAAGTAAAGTTGATCTAATTTATTTATTTTAAAGTTATTTTAAAAATCGTTGTAAAAATGAAAACTACATGACGGAATAATTTTAGTAATTTTTTATTTCTAAGCACATTCTTGTTTTACTGCACAACTTTTAATTTTAATATCACTTTTTATGTATCTTGATAATGATAATTAAATTAAATGGAAAAATCCGGAAATAACTGTTTTTGCTTTATGTTGGTTTCCTCTTATAAAGTAATAGCAAATCTATGTAATATTCGTTTCAATCCATTTTGAGGTCACAAGGTCAAAACTTGTTTATTTTTTAACAATTCAAGTAAATCAACTCATTACTTTTTTAATTTTTGTTGTAATTATCGTCATTTATCATAATTCTATTTTGAGTCAATCTTTATTAGCAAATTAAAAAAACAAAAATTACTGCAATATTTAGTGAGAGTATATCCTGTGACAAATTGAGAAGTGAATGAATAATAGATAAATTGGTATTTGAGAAATGACAAAAACCACTTCATATCCGGAACCTCCTCACTGAATGCTTCTGTCTATTTCTTTCTTATCTAAATGATAGTGAAAAAGCCATGTCACTGCATGTCATTTCTAATAATTTATGCATAAGCCTTCTCAGCACTTTGCTCAGAATGATTTCTGGACTTCTTAATTTTTGCAGTCAACAAGCATTTTGGTCAACTTTCAAATTAAGACATAGAGCAGGCAAGCTTTCTTTAAGACGGAACAAAGCAAAGAAAATAACTTGCTCGGCGTTTCAGTTTTTTATTTTTTGATGTTCATAATTCATGCATATTTATTTATTTATGCAAATATAATGCTGCTTTTTACGTTGTATTTTTCATCAATGAAAACATTATATTTCCTGACTTTATACTGCGTAGTACTCTTTCTTTTGTTTCAAACAATAAATTGCTTCTAAACTTGTTGATGGTATCATTTTTTGATGGTAATTAAAAATCAGATCATCAAAATTCTAATCGATTCCTTAACTTTACTGCTAATCTAGACTAGCTTAAATGACAAATCTGACATAACTGTCATCCACTTACCCAATATTTTGATAAAAATGTAATTTGATACAAATTATGAATGAATGAAAAGAAAGAAAAGTATCCTGATAATTTAATTTATCTTGTGATTCTCCCCAAGTAAATTTTAAGTAAATTTACGTAATTAAATGACAAAAATAGAAAAATCCAGGAGATGTTTCAAGTTTTAGTTCATTTTATACCATGAGATATTTTAAAAATGACAGGTTTAGAAAAAAAAATAATGCAGGAACAAAGTGATCAGTGTTGATTGCCACTTAGAAGAAGCGATTTTGCGACCTTAATTCTGTTAGCGATAAAGAAAACTAATATTTAAGGAGGAAACTAGTAACAATCAACTTCGAGCAACTGTAGTTCATCTCAAAAAACCAAAATACTTGTTTTTATTGTCATTTTTTACTCTCATTCATAATCTCTATCTCAGTTATCTATCTTATTTCTAATAACTGCGATTTTTTTCGAAAATGATCCCACAGTGATTGCCAACTACATTTCGGATAAGTAGAAAAAAAATGGACGTTTTCGTTATAAACTCTGGGATTATGGGATACGTATTACATAAATAATGTTTCATCTCTCGCTGAAACTAAAATCTGATAAGAGAAAGGAAATAAACACCCATAGCAATTTATCAAAATTATCTTTCAAAACAATTTGTAAAGTCTTTCCATTAAAGGTCATACTCAACAGAATGAGTGCGGAAATTTGTTTGTTCATATGTGTAAATAATTATACTTGTAAATTTGCATATGTAAATTATAAATTTTAAGTTTTTTTAAAAAGAGTTTGTTTGTCAATCCAGATTAACTCTGTTTCATTTCACTCACTTTAAGTTGAGATTACTTATGAACATAAGTGGGAATAATCGATATTAAAAGCATTAAGTGAGAGCTATATTTAGTGAAAATAGTGAGAGTATAAACGAATTCACTCTACTATACTAACACCAGTTTTTTTATTTATTTATTTTTAGTTTAAAATTTTACCGTAAGTTCACCTGTTGCCAGATGTTTTCTCCAATTTTTGCAATTGAAAGTGTCAAATTTACTTCTAAGGCCTCTCCTCGCACTTATTCTATTTCTCTGTGAAAGTCTCTAAAAATGTTATACCACAACTATTGCAGTTTCATTCCTGTCTAGTGTATATTAAATTTATTGTGCAAGTTACTATATATTATAAAGACAAATCAGTAACGATTTCCAACAAAACTGTTGTTGAGTACTGATGTATCCTAAATTTACAAACGTGAAGTATCTATTTCTTATAGATCTTGACATCTGTAAAGTTTTTTCGAGTTTACACAATTGTAAGCATGAATGGGATAAAATTTTGCTTTTTACTGATACTTTACTAAAAATAAAACGTACTGTAGAGTATAAAGAGTCAAATATGCTTTTAACTAAATACTTTCACTTTTATTACAGTTGTACTGATTCAGAAAATTTATCTTTCAGAAAATAAATTTCAAGTTAGAAATTTACTACTGATTAGAATGATATTTGTGAAAGCTTAAAATTATTCCTGCAAAACCTGGTTCCTTGAAGTAAATATTTTGATTATTTTTTGGAGCATATTTCAGCTTTTATCCTTGTGTATTCATGAATTCATTTTTTATTCTGCACAAAATGAGATGAAGTGTGTAATGAACTATTTGTGGTCTACTCGAGCATTTTTAAGCTCGCTTAGGTATTAGTGTATTGATAAATCGCAAGAAAGTGCATCGAAGCGTTGTGACCTAATTTTTTTGAAAAAAAAGGTTTCTTTTGCTGAATTAAAATTGAAGACTACGAGAACACGTCCATTCGTTAATGAAACAATCATTATGCACAATATTTCATAGCAATGTAAGTTGCTTTTTTTTCATCTCATCATGAAATGATGTTTTGCACAATGATTCTGCAACAAATTTAAATTTTGACCAATTTTGTCTTTGATAGCTTTAGAATGACAAAACATTTGTTAAAGACGAAAAAAGCTTACGAAGGAAGTTGGCACACTAATCAGTCAATTTAATTTACTTTGTTTTCGAGTTAGAAGTGGTAAATATCTCAGTCTAGTCTTATTGATCATCCCAGTTAACCTAATATTACTGCAATTATTGAAATTACTGAAAAGTATATTTTGATGTTCTATATTGCTAGTAATTTAATCGGAAATTTTTTAATTTTTCAGCTAATTTGAATGCCGGAAATAACTATTGAAAGAAGGTTTTTCGAGAGCGTTTTAATAATGTGAACAGAGACAGCAGGCACTCTCAACAAATTGTAATTAAAGACCATGCATTGAGAAAAGGGGGCTTGAATAGAAACATTTTTACATAAAGAAAATCAAGACTTTAAGAATTAGTGATATAAGCTATCCGTTTCTGTCTCGCGAAATACAAATATAAGAGTGTCTTATTTTATTTCAGGTTTCACACACCCATACCTCTGTCATGAGTGATAGTTTTTCAACAATGGTCATTCAGGAATGGGGCCGAGGTCATTTGGTCATTTGTGTGTTGGCGTGGAATTTATTCTCGGAAAAAAACTTTTTGCATAGATAACGATGGATGAAGCTACAGATGTACTGAGTTGCAATAATTTGAGTGAGACAAATGTATACCAAAACATCATCTTCAATGGTTATTGGGCACTATTAAAGAGATAAAATTGATGGGTTCTTTTGCCACCAATGAATGAAATCAAAAAAATTATTAACAAATGACAAACATGAAAATAAACTTGGAAATTTGTATAATACTGCAATTTATTAGCTTAATTAGATAATTCCGTTGTTTTAAAAAGTTTAGTTATGATAGTGACCATTAAAACAAATATTTTAGCATGTTAGCTAATCCAATCATGTTTTTGGCTGAGGTTTTCATAATATTATTTGAAAAATTTTGATGAAAACTGAATTATTAATTATGGGTAGTAACAAACAAATAATTTGATGCTGAATGTTTATGTGCAGCGATTAACAGAACTGGTAAAAGTTTGGATGGGACGAAAAGATCAATTTAGTTTTATAGCTATGGGGAAAACAAGGTGAAGATGAGTGAATGAATAAGTGGATTATCTTGAGAGGTGTTGCATCCGTGTGTTAGGGAAGCATACAAGGTAGAAGTGCGCAAAAGCAGATCCGTACTGAGTTGAAGACGAAGAAAGGCCGCAGGGCAGGAAAATAGGGCAGAGTGTAAATGCAGCAGACCGGATCTTGAATATTATCATACGGTCTCATTGATGTCGTGCGAATGTTAGAGGTAGTATTGGTAGTAGCAGTAGCAGTAGTAGAAATAGAAGAAGTTGCAACAGCAGAAGCTGAAGCAGTAGCAATAGCAGTAGTAAGCAGTAGTATTAGTAGGTAGGTGTAGCAGAAAATATGGAAGTAGTGAATGAATCGTCGATTCCGCTGACTAATTGTACAGGATTCTATCAAAGAACAAAAGTGAATAGTTGAAAGGAAGTATCGGTACTGGTCGGACCGGATCCACACATTGTGCCAGTTCAAAGTGCAGTAAGTAGTGAAATGATGACCATGGACTAGAAATCTTCCCTCTTGAGATGATGAAAACTGGTAAAATACAGAATACTTTACCTTCCCTTACCTTATTTTATATCTCTTTCAATTTGAATTTGCCATTTTTTCACGTAGACGAAGAGTGGATGTCACTTTTGATCGCAGCAACAATTTTTAACACTACCATCAATCCCTTTTCCTCTTTTCTATACATGATAGAAGGCACATAACATGTTACTGCTTGTTATTATTACTATAAGCAAAAGTGGAATTACTCTTCTTCAGTACAATAGTCATCCTCAGATGTTTTTTTTAGGCTAGCGCGTCAGATGCTGTTATTATTATCATTATTTCTCTTCCAGCAACTACACTGCTACTTTATTCCACATGTCTTCATCACAGCGTTTTTGTCGTATCCATATTACATCTTTGTAAAAGAAAATATAGGCGCGTAATTCCAATTATATTTTCCTCTTTCAAAAATGCAATACTGCTAAATTTTTTGTTCAAGCACTTTAAATCATTTATATCTTCAAAGACTTTTTATTGTTTGCAAGCGTTTCAAGTTCAATCATTCAATATCAGTGAAAAAGAAAACATACAATATAAAGTTTAGCAATACATATTTACTGATGTTGCCATAATCACATTCGCTGCATCTATAGATTAATTTGGCGATGATCGTAATCACAATCAATTAATTCCTACCATCGAATCACGGTAAGTTGCAGCAATATTTATAGTAAAGCAGAGCTAAGAAAAATTGCAATCACTAAATGCCAGCATAGTGATGTCCATAATGGAATTTAAGCTTAATCAACTACAAATGTAGAAGATAATTGCAGTGCTATGATAGGATAAAAGCTGTGATCAAGTAAAAAGATGTTAACTCTGATAAAAGTAAGGAGGAAACGAACAAACCAATTAATTAATTAATTAATTATTACTAATAACTGAATGAATGAGTGAATTGTTCATTCATTCATTAATCAATGTTCGTTTCAATTTAGTTCTATTAATTAATTGAACAAAACTCCACTAAACTGGACTGAACCAGAGTACAATGAATTCGTAGTAGCACAAATGTTCGGAAAATTTTGAATTGGATTGCGAGTTACGAAAATGACCAGAGAGAGCGAACTGGAGAAAGAATTTTGTATTGAACGTGGTCATTTCAGTTTCTGGTTTTCAAAATATATAAAGAGGGCGAGATAGAGGTAAATTAATGAAAAGATAGACAGGTAAAAAGATATGGATAGATAGATAAGACGAATGAATAGATGGATAGATTAGTAAAAATGTGGGTGTCATTAGGTGTCCATTTCTAACCAGTACAGTTTTTGCTTGTCCTCTTTCTACCACTGCCACTGCTGCTTCTACTGGCGATATCGTTGATGGTGTTGATATTGGTATTGGTGGTGGCAGTGGTGGTCATTGAAGTGTACCAACGGTGGGTGACCAGTGACCATCTGAAGGGGAGCAGCAACCATCATCACATCACATCACGGTCAAGTTCGTTTCCCTTACCCGCCGTGTGCTGTTTTGCCCTGCCCTGCCCTGTCCTGCCCTGCCCTGCTTCCCTTGCATCCTGTCTTCTGTTGCGAGCGCCATCCAACGGAGCACATCATTGCTTCCACTTTTCCTCCACGTACAGTTAGTTAGTTGCTACCTTCAGAAGTGCCTCAATCACATCAGCAATACTAATTAATTGAACCAGTAAGCAGTCACTCCTCAAGTGTTACTCTGGAGACAGCAGCACTTTTTCCTCAATTAACTGAGGCATCTGTTCTGCGGAACACTCTACAGCATGCTGGTAAACCATTATTTCTATTTTTTGTTACAACTTTGTTAACTTTCTATTTTCTTAGCTAACTAATCTTTTAACACGATGCATCCTCTTTACCAATAGCAAACATACAATAAGTTACTGTCACCTCTTTACTAATTATTCGCTTAGTTATTCTGTCATTTATAATTTTCTTACCGTACAACGTAATTTGTTTGCAGCAATCGTTTTTATACCAGAAATACCATTTTCATTTCATATCATCCGTCTTACTCTGATAGTGAAATTCATTGCTGTTTAGTTTCTATACATTACTTTCAAAGCTTTCAAATATTTATTTTTGACCTGTATCAAAAAGTTGCCAGAACCACCGAAGGCAGCATTCATGACCTCTTTCCCAACTAATTCATCATTTTCAATCATGTCTGCATTCAGAACATTGTTATGAAGTTGATGTCTTAATAACAGAATCCTATATTCGTTCCATTACCTTTCCCAACGAGTTGACATAAAAACTAAAGTTTTTATGTCAACTCGTTTAATAGTATTCCATAGTTTTATATGAATTGAATGCTTTTTTATTAAATTTATTAAACTGCAAGGTAAAAGTTACTTATTGAATTGGCTATTCTCATGATTTTAGGATTCTGTTTTCTGGATATTTATTCTAACTTAAAGACCCCCTCCCCCTTCTTTCAATATCGAATTGGCAACTTTTTCCCTATAACTGCACTGCTTAGAAAGCGAAAGCAAAGCTCAAATCAGTAATTCATCATTTATCTCAATATTTAATTCAGTCTGAAACAGTTTTACGTTGTCTATGATTTGTTTGTTAAACATAAAATGTATTAACTAAAAGTTCATGAAAAAGCAGTGTGTCAGCATTTGAAATGGAACTAAAGTAAAGCCGTTTTTGTTGAATAAATATGACAGATCTCAGATTGACCCCATTTCATGGAAAAACGGATTATGGAAAGAGATAGGATAGTGAAGACCTGCTCAGTGAAGTATAATATTGGCAAGCCTGCCCTCACTTGGGAACTAATTTGCATCTCTCCTTTCTCTTTCACCACCAGTTTCCACAACATGATTTTTTGAAGTTGAACTCATTCTCTGTCATTCATCTCTGAAGAATGAAAAATCTTTCGTGGTAATCATATAAAGCTGCTTCTTATATTTCTGGTATAGAGGAGCATCAGATGGTGGGTATAGTAGCAAGAACAAAAGATCCGGTGAAGAATACCTTCCCTGCCTTTCTCCGCCATTTTCTTCTCACATAGTACTACATTTATCTTTTATCTTACATAAATCGTCGTTCCTCTTTTATCTTCCAGCTCTATAACCGGTCCTTTCATTCTAAATCATAATAGTACACAAGTGTATAGTGTGTGGTGCATTACTGGCCATCATCATCCAGATGAGCCGATGCCGTCTTCTGACAACCTTTCAAGGTGATCTTTCTTATTTTCTTTCTGAAAGCTCACTTTATTGTATCTTGCATTCATCCTTTCCAGTTTTTTTTTTAATTTTTTTTTCTTTAATCAAACATTGTTTTAAATGTGGTTTTAAACTTGATAATCAACTTACATTTCAACAATACACTGTCAGTTTTTCTACTAGTGATTATTTAAGAAAATTCTAAACAATAAAAGAAAAAGTTCAAATCCATGAACTCAGAATAATTTATATTCTGTCCGTGTTAGCTATTCAATCAACTAATCACTAATTCCTTCTAAGAAAAGAAAGATTTAGTTACCAGATTATTCTTAAAATGAATATGATTAATTTGTAAACAGATTGTTAAAAGTTGAGTAGTTAAATTTTGCGGGAATTATTGCTTTCTCTTTACTTGTTACGAAGGTAAATATATTTGTTTGTGAATGCAAGTTTTAGTGTTACCTAAGCATGAGTTGTTGTGAGATTTGACACGCATGTTTGACAAACTGTTTCAGTACTCAAAAGATTGATGATATTCGATTTAAAATAGTGTACTGATGATTTTTTCTTTAAACCAAAGATGTTCATAATCTTATCTCTGCTATGAAGCTTTCGAATCAAGTACTTGGAAGTTAAATATTATGCTATGATCACCAAGGAAAAGTAGAAATCAGAGATGATACATTTGAAAAATTCACAAAATTTGTGCATTAATGCTGAATAAATAGCCATTCCAGTACAATCTTTTCCTGAACCACAAAAGTTAACAGCAAACTGCATTCAGTGGTAGTGTCGGTAATAATTATAACTGCAGATAATAAAAATAATAGTAATGACACTAACAGTTGTAATAATAGCAGTGATGTTGAAAGTATAACATTAGTTCTGAAAGAATTATTGGTGCATATGAAAAGTGAGCAAAGGAAATATTGTATCAGTGATATAATAAGAATGTAGAAAATGTTGAAATGTAAGTGTAATTCGCTTCATCTATACGAAAAAATTGACGTGAAGTGTTTGCATAAGAGTGCGAAGAGCGGTTTGTTGGTAGGGACAGCACTATAAAATGTAATAGCACTGACCCTCATTCTAGACACTGACTGACGGATGTCAGATTTATAGCTATATTATTTCGATGTTAACGATAGAAGCAAAGGAAAGAAATTATAAATCGTAGCGAGAAATGGTGAAATTACTTGGTCATTCTGATTTATAGTGCGAACAGAGGTAAAAAAGTTGGTAGAGACAATAATAATTAGTAATGACGATTTACAGTACCAATGAATTATAATAATCATAAATAGACAAGCAATAATAATAACAATAACAGTGATGGTGACGATGGTAAAAATTGTTATCATTCTTAACGATGATGACTGATACCATTGAAATGAAAGGTGAAAGTAACAGTATTAACAATAAGCCAATAGATACGTTTTGAAACTACAGAATATATTTATGTATTGGGGCATGCAATTTGTGCAAAGAGCAGGGCACTTTCTAAAAATAATATGAACACATTTCATAAATATTTTAATAATATATGCATATCTTAAAATTACTGTGAAGTTTTCTAAGATTTACGTAAATATGATGAGAATTAAAATACTTGCAAGAAAAACAATGAAAGAAAGAGTTGTTTATTGATTAGCAAGCGCTGATTACAAGTATGGATATGAATTTACACTTACATTGTTAATGCAGAAGTATTTTAATCGAAGAATTTCAACATCCACAACAAAAGATTAAAACAAACGTAAGTGAGCTCTACCAAACATTTTTTTTGCATAATTTTTTTACTGTAGTAAGTAACAGTTACAAAAACTTATTCATCTAGAGACGAGAGTGCGGGCTGCATATTAAGATTTAGATATTACTGTAGAAGAAGTGAATGAATTGTAGCTAGTATTTAGCTATAAAGTATGCATTTTTATCTGACTACTTATTTGTGCTCCATTCATGCCTAAATTTTTTCCCCAGTTTCTCCTTTTATTATGGTTATATTCTGTGAGGCTTTAGAAAACTGAAATTGCATATATGTTTTGTCATTGCAGTTCTGATTTTTTTATGTCTAAAAGAACAGGTACTTTTTGTTACCTACAGATGAATAGCTGATTAACAACGGGGATATGCAATGCATCAAATTTGTGATAAACTGGTTACCCAGCATTGCTCCTACTACTCATAACAGAACAGAAGGGAAGAAGGTAAACAAGTTTATTAATCTTGACCTGTATGGACAGAAGAATCACTGCTTTGTATTTGAAGCAGATTTTAATTATTATCAATTATTAACTGTAAAGGTAAATAGTAAAATGTATAGACAAGGATAAATAAATTTTAATGATCAATATAAACATAGTTTTTTATTTGTCCCACTTCAAGTACATTCTTAAAATATTCATTCTGTGAAAAAGTTTTTATAATTTTCTAATTTTATGATTCTGGTTTTTCGAAGTTATGTAGAACGTATGTGTTCATGGATCATGTGTACTTTAGTCGGTGATCAAGTGTTCTAATTAGTTTGTTAAAAAAAAGCGAAAACAAATATTAAAATATTATTTGTTTAAAGGCAAAATTTTATCAGGAAATCATCTTTACTTTCATATTGATGCATAGCGGTATATTATAATTAGTAAGCAAGTTTTTGCTCAGTATGTTTTTAAGACAATCACTTTGCTAATCTATAAGGTTGATAGATCATAATACTAATTCTGAATACGATACTAATTCTTATTGAATCATAAGCGAAAATATTAAAACTTTCGACTTCATGAGAAGTGCAATTTTTAATACTTAGCAAACTTTAATGAACTTTCTTAACAAGCGCACAATTCACTCTGGAAATTCACTTTCTATAAAATCATTAAATATATGTTTGCAGAATTATTCAGTAAAACAAATGCAAATAAAGCGACATGAAGAAAAGTTATAGCTAGTGAATCCATTATTCGTCTTACGTAGCAGATGTTACCATTATATATTGGTTATAAATGTCCATACTATTCCGATGTAATAACAGTTTTAAATAGCAATCTATGGTTTAGGGTTAAATCATAACCAAGATTTTCATTTGAACTGTAGAGGCAAAATAAAAAGAAAAACACTGTTAAAATGATAAACTTTTTTTTCTCCATTAAAATCTATGATATTTCCAATCAACGTGATGAGGTATAGATTTTCGATTTTCTAACAGTACTATTTTTATAGCCTTAAAAATATGAATCTTTTCTCAGAACTACACGTGAATATATTGCTTGTTTTAACTAAAAATACTTGGAAGACTAATACTGTATAATTCTTGTGATTAACTTGCATAGCAGAGCAAAAATTATAGTTCAAAACCTTATATTTATTGCATCAGAGAGAAAAACTGTTATTTTCAAAGCATCTTTTTTGCAAACTGATTTTTTTCAACAGTCAAGTATGTATAACGCCGTACATTCTTCATCTTCAGAAAGGTTAATAGAATAATAAGCAGTAGTGTATTTTTTGTTCGAAAATTTTATGTACACTTTATGTGGCTTTACGATAAGAGACATTTACTCTTCAGCAATTATGATACACATTTCGATTCTCTTAACGACACAATGACTCTTCTTTACGATGAATTAGAAGTTCCTGAGGTCTTTTTGTCAACTTGACTATCATTGTCACCACTATCTATTTTGCATTTTTCTTGATCATGTTTAAAAGATAGATTGTAATGCTGTCTAAAGTGGGCGACTGATAACATTTCTTCTGGTACTAGACTTTTTAAATTTATTTGAGGTCAACTGGAAGATCTTCAAACTAAGATCGTGTTTGAGCCAATCAGTGATTAAAATCAATTGATTAGTGTCATGGATAACGTCCGGCTGTTGCCAGTCAATCAAACTACGGTTTCGGTCATCATCAGCTATCTTTTAAAGTATTCATCGATTTCCAGTATAGTTCAGAGTTATTAAAGTTTATTTAGTATAAAATTTTGTGAGAAATAATAGTTACATTGTCAGCAGTACTTTGCATCTTTGATTGTTTTTCAGTGTTTTTTAGTGAGCTATTTTTATAGAAGTCCAGCCAACATATGCAAGATCATTCATAAGATTTGGTTGTTTAAATATTATTCGCATTCGCATTTGGTGAGTCGAGTCATATTGTGTCAGATATGAAGTACGTAGGAGAGGATTTTTTTTTCTTCTAGTAGTAGCTTGCAAAACTACTAGCAATAGTAGAAGTAGCCACATAATGATGGTGATAAATGTTAATAATGAAAAAAAAGAGTGCTCATTTTCACGAAAGTTTTTTGAGCATTGCACTAGTAAAATGGATTAAATTTTGTTCATTGAACCATCTTTGAATGAGCAGAAACATTATTACACTCCATACTCATAATGCTTACTTTGATTTGTGTAATTACTGATAGTACTCCTAAAAATACTTATATCTCTCAGGTCAAGAAATATTAGTAAATGTGAGAGGACAGCACAGTTTAGTTGTGAATGGGACAAACTAGATTTATTTCAATTCTGATTATCCAACTACTTCTATTAGGACTGATCAAAATCCATATTACTTGTCTCTTAGAATGTCCCTGAGGAATTGTTTGCATTCATTAAATTAAAAACAATTTCTTTTGCAACACATACTTTCTGAAGGTCATTCATTAAGGTTTATAAATTGTTAATGTATGAACAAAACAGCATAGAAGCATGAATGTAGTTGAAACTCCTGAATTTTCAGTAATTTTTTTCCAGAGATTTTGCCTGAACTAGCGATTGCTGTTTTGGCTTATGAAAATAACATTAATATTTAGTTCGAATCTCGAGCAATTCAATACAAAATGGCATTTTAACAGTGGTGATTTTCTTCCTTGCTTTCAATGACCATAAAAAGTGTGAGAATTAATAGACATCGGTAGTGCGAAAAGTCCTCATGTTATCATACTCTTTAAATAAACTTTACTGAGGACTTTCACTCATTATTAATATTTTTATAAAACTGATCAGTAGCAGATCCTCAAAATCGACTGTTCATGTTCAATCTGTTTCAAGATCAGTAAAAGTTCATTCTTGAAACTCATTTGTACTTCTTGTATTCATACAACAACTTCATAAATAAGATGCCTATATTTTTGGATCATTCACATCTATAAAGTTTGGGAATTTATTTGTACCGTCAATTTTTTTAACTTGTCCATATAGAAATATCTCATGCAAAAGATAATAGTATCTCTTATGATTTTACCACGCAAGAGGTAATTGCTAGCAGGATTGCCGTAAATATTTTTAAAAGTTACTTCAGTATAAATAACTGCAATAATTCCAAATTACAGGTCTGGTGTACTGTAAAAGTAAAATCATAAAGATACTATTATTTTGAAACTGGAAACTATGCTGTGAATTTTTGATGTTTCCAAATGTTGTTTGGTACGTTTTTTACATGGCTACTTTCCTTTAACAATCACTATAAACAAAGATAATTTTGCCATAATCACTGAAATGTGAGTCCATTCTCCTGCAGTACTTGAATATTTGTTTATCACTTTATCAGTATATTTATTGCACATGATATAGTTCTTCACAAGACATTGTAGTGTAATAGACATGATGACTACATTTAAATAGTTGATTACGACCTTCAACTTAGTTGACCCAACCATCAACCGTTGGTGTTTATTTTCCCTGCCTTTCCCTTTCAACCCGAATAAACGGTCTGCTGTGACCTTTTAAAATTAGACCTTGAACTCTAAGAGAAAGGTTTGACTCTTGAACTTTGCACGTGTCTCGTTATCGTATTCCTTAGCTCGTATTCATTTGATTAACTTTTCACTGCCGCCTTATCATTCTCTGTTTCTATTCCTTTCAGAATGATTAATACATATTATACATATATCTAGAATAACTTTTGTAAATTCGGTTTAGGCTCTTCAACTTGACATTTTCAAACAATATAGAGTAAATGGCGGTGGGATCGTTTTCACGGAAAGCGAATTCATCAGTTCCCATCAGCATGCATATTGTTTGATTGACTTTTTGAAAAGGTAAATGTCGGTTGGATCAGTTATGTTTATTGGGCAAGAAATAATCTAAAATAGTATATGAAGGGATGAGTTGTTTAAGTTGCGTAATGAAATGAGTTATTAATATCAAAGGTAAAATTTTTGTTGTCCCTTTAATGAATGATAGACAAATATTTTATGAGGCTAATCAAGAAATGATGTTTATATGTGTTTGTTTGCTGCGTAATCTGTTTACTTTGTGATGGATGACAAAAGTTTGCGCTCCACATCTGTGCTGTCCAATATTCAAAGCAGTTGTTTGAATGATTCTCTAAATGTCATACACCGTTTTGTGTCTCACTTCTGCTCGTACTACTACATTCATATCCAATTTTTCTTATGAAGATATTTTTTTATCGTTTTCTAAGCAGAAAAAGAAAGAACAGCGTCATTTCGCTATGATAATTTTTCTGATATTTTTACGCAATGTAATTTCTTTCTAGCAAGATCCAATATAGCTACCAGTTACTTAAATTCCTCTTTGCACTTTCTCTCACATCTTCAAATATCAACTTTTTCCTGAAATGAATGAATTGCTGAAATTTTTATCAGCCATAATACTTACCTTTGAAGATATTTCTTTCACTCTTATCTTATTTAAATGTAAACATGAAGCGCATTTGTCAAATGTAAACAATATGTGTAGGCACGCTGCAAGAGTTTAACACTCAGCAGACTCAGAAAAGTCAACGAATGTGAAAATTTTGAAATCTTTATAGAAAAAAATTATATTTGTTAGAATTAAAACTTTAAACAGTGATGGGTTTCCTTGTTACCCAATTTTAGTATCACTGTTTATGGCCATTTATTCATTTCAAAACAAAAAAAGATAAAATTTGTGTTTCCTAGCAACGCCATTTGTTGCTAATCAAAACATATGCACAGAGATTTTTCTTCAGCTTTTGTCATTTAGTTACATCACTAATTTCTACAAAATTTTCGTTGAAGAACTTGAAGAACCGCATTAGTGCAGTTCTTGAAAACGAAAATTTTAAAAGATATTTTCAGATACTTCCATTTTATAAAATCACAATTTTTAGTTCAATATTTAAGACCACAGACAGATATGTTGGTTATTAAATTCTGTTCATTACTCACCTATTCAAAGCGATTGCAGAGCAATTTCACCACCATTGAAATGATGTAAATTGCTAACTTGATCTTTAATATCTTAAAAATATAAATATTTAATAATCATTAATTACTGTTAATATTTATTTGTTACCAATTACTCAATTTAGTCAAGCTTAATGATCTTGAATACTTCATAGTCTCATCGTAAAATAATCCTGTTTGTTCTTTAGTCAACGCGATATAATTGTTTCAGCAAGATACTATTTCAACAATTTGAAAATACTAGAATAACTTGAATAATGTGAAGATAATGCTTGCCTTAGCCACTTAAGGAAAAATATTTTGATACTATTTCTATCTTCTTCCAATTAATTCTTCCATCTAAAACTAAGCTGTATTAAAACATGTTTACAATGAACAATAAAGAGATTTAAGTATGCATCGCAATAACAAAATTCATCTTGAGAATGTCAGCAGCCTATACTGTTTACAGGTTGTTGGCCAGTCATATATATTTTTGTGATCGAAAGCTCAGTGACCTGACTGGTGACAAATATTTAGGGTCAAAAGCACACTGACCTTATTGCCAATTAACTTTTATTTTTGTCCAGTCTTTGCCGCATGTTCCGAGCAGATAGATCGTTCCATGACCTTTTCTTACCTTACTCTAGTGGTCGTTTCTTAAATATTGTTTGCCTGTGACAGTGCTCATTCATCAAACATCTTTATTTATTGCACATATCTTTCAATAACTAATGAACGTCCGTAAAAGAAACTGAACAGCAGAGCAAAAATTTTGTGACAACCACTGACTTTGTACACTAAGCATTTCTTTAACTAACTAGGACTTCTTCACATATTAGAATGAGATCAACATCAATTGAATATCTCTTGTATGTCAGTCATTAATTTGTTCAAGCAACAACAGATTGAAAGTGATATGCACATCCAAGGTCAAACTACTATAGTCACTGTTGCACTCATTCAATGACCTTAAAGTTCACGATTCTGATCCCCTTAATCAGTAGCATCAGAGGAAACAAGGTTACGAGGCGGATCTGACCTTTTCAATAAAAGATCATATCAGAACTTCATTCTTACCTTTCATTATCATTCTTCGCCAGTCTCTTTAGTATAAAGTTCATTTACTAGCTATTAGCTCTGCTTAATTTGTAGAAACAGATATACATGATATTGAAGTTCTTTGAATAAAATAGAAATTGTTAAATTTGATATCAACTCATTGTAAGTCTCTACGAATTTTTTTTCGACAAAATTTTAGACTATTCTGATCTTTCGATAAAGGTCAGTTTAGATATGTAATGTAGGGACATTCCAGATGATATTAACGGGTACAGGGCTGAGATAATTTTATTTATAAATGTGCAGAGATGAAAAGGAATGGAAAAGAGCACCGATAAAATGAGAGTAGTAATGTTTGTGGAGTGAGGTAAATGGGGTGACTGGTACGAGCGGTACTAAGGGGAGTATGGTTGTTCGGTCAAGGGTCAAGCTGGTCTTTTCTGTCCCGTGCTCCCTCATGTTCGCCCTTTACTAATACTGACGGAGGAACTTTTGAAACAACCGAAATGACTTTTTTTTTTTTAAGTAACCACAAATCTCTCAGTACTTTTACCTACATATTCATTTTTATACATATTTTATTTCTTGAAACACTTATTCTATATAACACCTGCCTTTCATTGCCTGTTACTAAATTATGAATTAGGAAATAGAATTAGTGACATTTAACTAACACTTTGGTATTTAATATTTACAAAAGATGACTACAATCAAATTCAATATTAGGCTATTTACTAACTACTATATGCATATAAGCCTCCCTCTACTACTCATTTTTCAATTACTACTAAGATATCTGGCACTATTTGTTCAGTAACTATTAAAGGTTAATTACTGTTTAGTATTCTTTATAAAGAAAGAGAAAGTTGTTTGTAAAGAGAATGGAAAAAATAGTAGCAAAATTAGAATGAGAGCTAACTTTTCCTCAGAACAAATATTACAACGATCGGTTATTTAAATACAATAAAACAAAGTAATGTGGAGTTACATCAGACATACTACTATGCTTGAAACGGTCACTGAGTTAACGGCTTAAGGTTAAATCAGCGCTAGCGAAAAGTGATAAGGAATGGAAAAAAAATTAGCTATCATAAAACATTCTAAATTTAGTACCTTTTAAATTCAGAACAAGAAACAAGTGTAAATTTGTGCAAAGGTCAAAGACCATATATATGCTTCGCAAAATCATTTTTACAGTTTCAAGTAATAAAAAGTTATTTAGCAAAATTTTCAGTCTTTTCAAAATATTGAAAATAGAGAATAAATTAAGCAAGTCGATTTTTAATAGTGACAGAATCGATTGCAAATAATCTGTATGTACATGTAGATCGTTTTAGTTTGTGATTTTGGCACAAATAAATTCACGTAGATTTTATGGAATTTTGTATTTACAGCAAAATTGTTTCGCAAAAATATGAAAACCTTCAGTATCAGAAAAAATAACTCTGAAATTGTTCTTTGTCTGGAATTAATAACCTCTCTTCGCAAGTCGGCCAAAAACTTTTGTTGTTAGGTAGGCTCGGGAAAACTTAGGTACCATTTAACATTTGATGACCATCGATGTGTAGGAGTTGAATTCGTTAAAGAGAAAAATTCAAAATATGATTTGGTCCTTCTTAATGACATTCTAATACATATGCAATCTAACATTTCATAGAACAGCTGTATTGCGTTCGCTTTATATTGGATCATTTCACTTTGTTTCCACTGTTTCTTTCCATTTTTCTATATCTCCAGCTCATGTAAGAGCCAAGAAAAGGTATTTTTCATAGTTTTTAGTTAATTATTTTGTAAGAATAAAAGCTAGCTATTAGTTATGAGTAATAAACGACGTCAACATGAAGAACATGTTTTCATTTCTTTCAAGTCTTGAATTGAAATTTACGATAAAATGATTCCAGACCCTTGGCGGAATTCCAGCAGTGAATTCATCAAACACAGAGTCGTTACCATCACCGACAACTTCGTCACCGTCACGGAGTTCTGAACCAACGACTGTTGATTCTGTTGCCCCTGTTGGTGTCCTTGGACCTTACCAAAAGGTAGGCAACAAATAGTAATAAATATGTAGTACTTGTAAAAATATGGTCATTTGTATGTATTGCGAACTGTTTCAGCTACAACCGCACACTTGTGAGTTAAATTAGATGAATACTTCAGAGCGGAAGTACAATAGAAGCAAGTGCATTTAGTGTAAGGACAAGTAGTGGCAGTGGTGTAGATCGGCTGCACCCGTCGATCAGTGTCCCGATCGCCGCTGCCTTCAATCCACTTCTGAATCCAGCCTTGATGGCCGCTCAAATTGGTTTGCTCAGCACACCCAACACTCTTCTCTCTATGATGCAGGTTCTTTTCTTCACTGTCTTAAATCATTGCAATGCATTGTCAGCTGAAAGTTCCTAAGCTACAACTACGGCTCGTCACTCGCTTGTCTCCTTATGATGCACCTGGTTTTCATTCTTTATAGTTTAACCGCTAGTTTATTTTCGAGTTAAACAGTTCTCAAAAAAGGAACGCATTCGAACGTTACTCTAGCTTCTATAACTTACTTATCTGGAATATCAGCATACTTCTTTGATAACTGAAATATAAAAGTAAAAGCGATCGTTTATGTTTATTATCTCTAAATCTGCTTGTAACCAATCATAGTATTATAAATCATTTTATGCAATCTTCAGACTGCACAAGTAAAGACTAAGATCTGAACACCAGTTTGCATGCAGTTTCTGGAATTTATGAAATTTAGGCAGCTGCTGCTCAAAATTCGTTAATGCATCAGAACCGCTGCGGTGACAAAAATGGTCAAATGGTTCCAACGATGCTACACCAGTTGTCAGCACTTCATGGCAATCAGGTCTCTCATTCTAGCTCCACTTTCATCGAGAAAAGTTTGAATGATAATATTACACACCTTTGGGACTTTTTTTTGCGCATAATGTAACCTCAGATGTCGAGATTATATTCGTGCTGCTTACTCTGTGTCTTAATCTTTTTTAAAGTCAACACGAGATCTTTGAAGATAGGGTACATTGGTTTGACCACTAAATAAAATGTGCTGTTGCTTCCTATGATGACGTTGTCAACTCAACACTTTCTTGTGTTTTAGAAAAGAATAAACTAACAATGCCTGTAGTATGCTAACGACTGTACGCTTGAAGGGTAGGGGAAATAAACTTTGCGATGCATCATTGAGGTAAAAATCGGATCATTTGCGGCCATCATCATCGATGAGGGATCAAGGCCAGCATTTGGAGGGGAGTAGTGTCTAACAATCTCTTACATCATATATCCTTCCACCTCTGCGTTCTTTCTGTGAAAGAAGAAAAGTTCAGTCAGTAATTATAGCAATCTTGTCTATTGACCGAGCTAGCATTCACACTAACCATGCTCAACTTCTACATATTGAAATTTAGACTCACTTTCGCATCATTCTTTGCTGCTCGACATTACTGCAACTACTTTCCTGACAGCCTCAAGAACCGAATTTGCAATATTTAGTTCTCTATCTCTTCCTTTTGTTCTATATTCACTTCCTCATCTTTCACATTCAAAAGCTCTTTCCGACTTTTCTTAAATCAGGAGTGTTGGCATATTTGTAATTGATTCTTTCAAAATAATACTTAAAGCTCTTAAATTTTTTCATAAACACATTTCCACATTCATCTACTACTCTTTCTAATTTGTCAGTTCTAGATTTCAAACATGGATTAATCATCTGTGATTAAAATAACAATAGCAACTTAGTGAATCAGCCTTATGTCAGCCAAATCTTTGACTCGCAAGAGTTCACACACGTGTTATGAATAAAAGCATATCTATTTGCATTCACTAATTTTTATTTCGAAATTTGCATGATTCAGTTTGTGGCAGCAATACTTTGGTATCAGCATTATATACTCCATTATCTTTATTGCCATAGGTTTCTTGTGTTATTATTTCTAGAGCAACTTTCCATGTCCCAAGCCGATGTTTCCTTCTTTACTACTATGGTGAGTTGTAGTCGCATCTACGTATGAGTGAGTTTGAGTTCTAAACTTGATAGTTATGAATAGAGAAACAGAACACACTTAAAATACTATTAGATGATTTGTATGCAAAAGCAGGTGCAGTTGTGCAATTATTCAATACAATCTTTTCATTAGTTTTTAGATACTGTAAGTAATGGGAGAATTGCGTCAGATAAATGAATGGATCAATATCTGCTGAGATAGCTAAGAAATTGGAGCATGCTGAAACAGATATTTGCATCCATCTCTGTAGGCTTTTTATTAAAATAGTGTGTTGCATAATAAAAGTGGTTGAACAGTACACGTGAACTTCATGTTACTATTTAGATCATACATGATAAAAGGTAAATTAGTATTGAAATTATTCATTGTACATTCTCTGCTATTGTCAAAACCGTTCGGTCTGGTTTTTGCGCTCTGTCGTTTACAAGCATATACGAACTGAAGCCTAAAAAAATGTCGGAACGTAAGGTTAGTTCGAAAAGTTGATACATTTGATATATATATATATATCAAATGGCTTTTTATAGTTATGAAAAAATATATATTTATTTATATATGAACTCAAGACAAGTTCCATTAGTTTCGTGTAACCAGTAGCATGTCAAAATAATATCGCTAGTAAATTTGTTTCAAGCGCGATTTACCATAAACGTTATCACTTTGCATGACCTGTGATAGATTGGGTTCAAAGGTCAAATGTGGCATTCACATGACAATCGAGGAGAAAAAGAGTAAGGGAAGAAGAGAGCGTTACCTTGGTCAGCCATTCGGACAAACGATTGGAGAGCAAAAGTTGTATTGAGTGCCTGCTGCTGCTTTCTTCTTGTGCATTTTGGAAACATTTCTTAATGCGGTAGAGGCAGAGTTGAGTGGAGTTCATTGCATTCAAGTTAGGATAAGTTACTCTGATGCAAGCACACGTGCTTTTCGCTGAAGTTTGGAAGTCAGTCAGCAAGTAAGAGTGAGCAGTTTGTATTTCACTTGTTCTCATAAGCAAAGACAGGTGACTTGTCTCTGTCACCTCTGAACTATACTGAGAGAACTGAATGAGGCGAGTTCGTACTACAGCTAAAACCATTGATGTTAAGGTATATATAGGTTTTCAGTTCTGGATGACATTTAAAGCTGCATGAGCATTTTACAGCTTGAGAAGATACTTCAGTTAGATAAATGAAAGGATAAAAGAATATGATATGAAAATCAGAAGTTATGCAAAATATATGGAATCGTAGTAGTAAGTAGTTGTTGGTTGCGATCGCTAGGGTCATAGACCTCAATTTTGAATACAGAGTGAGTGAGTGTGACGAGGTCATTCGGGGTTCCTTGCTGCCATGGGGTGGTGGTGATTTTCATACATTTGAGGTTGAAGACAGGCGCTGAACTGTACCAATTGCCCCTTGAACCTTCTCTCTATACTACTATTCTTTTATCGACCTACTTATCACTATTCCTCCTTTGCTCTTTGAACATTTGCTGCTACTACTGCTGCTTGATACAACGGACAAAGTTTCATCCAGCTGTATACTGCTTTTTATTGTAGTTCATTCTCTCTTAATTTTATCCTCATCTCATTTTATCCATGATAACTATCTGATTATAGTATTTCATGTGTCAGCAGCAAGTTTATCTCCTGCATGCTACGCTCATCACTACTTCCACCATTATTAACACTACTGCAACTATCACTTCTGCTGTTATCATTCCTATTACCGCCTTATTTGACCGTTATTCAGCTAGTAGTATCACTTGCAAGGTATACACTATCATTAACTCTGTTTTAGTGTAATTACCAGCTAAGCATTGCTTTAACAGTGCAGTACAGAAAGTTCTCGTCGGATTATCACCGCATATGGACCGAATTTAATCCTATGTTTATGAAGTAGTGTTTACGCAACCTAGCAAAATGTTGAGTACACAAGCATTATATAGTAATTCTATATAGCTTTCATCAAGGACCATTTTTTCCTCGTTACATTTATGAGTTGGACATTTTTATCATGTGATGAGTATAAAATTTGAAATATTTTCTATAGCTAATAATAGTACATGCAGAAGGATTTGACAAATTTATTTCTTTTCATGTATCCCTGATAATCAGAAAAATTAGATAATAAAATCAAACTTAAGGAAAATTTCACTATTATTACTGAAAATAGTCTTTTCAAGTAAAAGATAGATATGTGCTATTGTTAGTTACAATTTATTTCCGTGCTGCTTCTTCATTCTCTATTAACTTGGAAGAATAAAAGAGAATGACAGCGACGCATATATAATTTTGATGTGTTTTGTGTATAGTGCTGTTCGAAAAGGAGGGATGTAATGAATGCCTTAGCTAATCGTCAAATTTGGCATCAGTTTAGAAAAAGGATTCGAAGTGTGACGCTGGAATTCATCAGTTACAATAGAAGTTGCCTGCAGCATAAATAGTACTATATGCCTAAAGCTTATTGAACTCTTCACGTAAACATGAAATGTATAATATTGAAGTAATACACTGAAGAAGTAGCGACAGAAACACGTATTATGATGGCAAAAGACTGTCTGAAACATATTGTGACTGTCAAGTATGGGCAATAGTTTAACTTACGATTTCCAAGACTGATCTGTGGATGGATGAAAATTTAGTCTATTTCCTCCTTTTGTCAGTGTACACGTCCTTCCGTCCGTTCCATGTGCACAATCACTTCATCTAAATGGCACGTGTGTGTGCGCGTGCATTTGTGGGAAAAAGAGGCGTGATATTATTGTTAGTGGAAGGAATGCAAAGAGCAGCGAGCGGTAAAGTATGGTTGCAGTACGTCAAATAGCCTACATGTACGCATAGGTTCATCGATTAGGGTGTTTGTCAAGCTGCTAAAGAAATGCTTTCCTTTGCTACTAACTGCTAGCGCATCTCTGTAACCATCCCAAAGCTTGTAACTGTTGCTATTTACTAAACATTGTCATCGTCCAGTCTTTTCACTGCCACACTTCACTGCTGCACTTCATCATTTGGGCTGTGGAGCGCCAAGGGTGAGAACATGCTTGCGAGACATGCTCTGTGTGTGCAAATTTCAATTCTGTTTTCTTTTACCATATTCAATGTTACTTCCTGCTTCGAAATGTATGTGCCAGCTAATGTGTAATTAATAACATTGTGAACACATGACGGACGTCAATCAGTGCTGTTGATGATAAGTAATAAACAATTGATCAAGTTGAGAATGTTAATCAATATCGCAGGACATATATTGCTGGTTGGTTGGTTAGTCGACATGAGGGAGTACTGAGAGTGAGGGACAGGTAGGTGAGGAATCAGGGAGTCAGAGTAAGTGATGCTATCTGCCAGCGCGGTCGCAATATCTATCAGCTTAGGGTTTATTTGTCCACCTTCATCATTGCCATACACTTACGTTCACATAAAATTACGCTTACAGACATGCGTTCAAACAATTATTGTACTGACGCTTACGTAACACGTCAGGTCAAGTATTATATTACTGAGTACTTATTACAAATGCAAATATTAGACCTGCTTTATTACTGTATGCGCATTACAATTAATTGCATCACAGTTAATTAGGTTGCAGTGTAAGGCATTATTAAGCAGTTGCTGTTATTGTTACTGATTGTGCAACGGAAGGCTCTCTTTTCTGCCGTCCCATCTTTTCTCTTCCCTCTATTTTTCTACCCCTCGTATGATTGAAATGACAGCCATATTCAAGAGTTGTTGACAGCCGATTATTGATTTCGATTGACCTTTTGTCCAACTTTTGTGACACTGAGTCAAGAAAGTATGCAAATTGCGATCGAATAACTTCCGTAATCGTCTTAGATAGAGAAATTAGTGAGCGGTCGTTTCCTAACGGAGTCTTAACTCATTAATCATTATTTGAGATGGGCGTTTTGCTCATTCTGCTTCGTTAGTGATAATCAGTTTGAATTTCACTATTGAACTGTGTATTCATTATATCTGTATTGAATATCTGAGCACTTAAAGTTTTTCAGTTAATGGCAGCCGCAGCGTCGGTACATCACCATTCCGCCGCGGCTGCTGGTAGCGTATCAAGGGGTGGAAACGCATCCTCACCCCACTGCACCACCAGTACGTCAACAATAGTTCGGGATATCTGTATCGAGTTGTGCGTCGTTTGTGGCGATAAGGCATCTGGAAGGCATTATGGCGCTGTGAGCTGTGAAGGTTGCAAAGGATTCTTCAAAAGGAGTATCCGAAAACAGGTCGACTTTCATTTCCCCAATTGTCCGGGATATTTCATTATTTCTTTCTATGATTTTCATCTCTACCTTGTAGGGTACTACTTTTACCTTTTTGCAAGAAAATCAGAAAGCTTTTTTGCATTTGATTGAACCACTCTTTACTCATCAATATTTTCTCCTCTTTCTTGCATGTTTTATGGATATAAGTAAATAAGTATAGAGAACCAGCGTTATATTGATGTACGCTCATTCTTAATTACTTATTCAAATTAGAACTGTATCAAGATTGAACCAAAAAGGTCTAATATGACTTTCATTACGCATATAAATGACGAGTACGTAGAAATATAAAAGAAAAAACTATGTGAGTACTTCTCTATGTTATACTTCCACATTTTTTTCTCATTATCTTTGTTAACATAGCATTAATCCATTTGTAGTTAGACGAACTAACGATTTTTGATAAGATGTTTTCAGATAGGTTATGTATGTCGTGGAACGAAAGACTGCCCAGTCACGAAGTTCCATCGCAATCGATGCCAATATTGCCGTTTGCGAAAGTGTCTCACAATGGGAATGCGAAGCGAGTGTAATTATTTTAATACACTTCAGTCTAAGGAAATATTTTATGGATAATAGTTTTTATAATCTAATATTTATTCCAAAAATTAGATGATGCGAAGTTTGTTTCAGGATAAGTGACGAATAAGGAAACTGATGTGTATCCTAACTTTTTATACTTCACGATTTCTTAGCCAGAATATATCGTTCTAATTTTTGTAGTTACTGTATTTAATAGGGTTCTCTCTTTTTAAAATCAGTTGTGTAATCATGATATGACATTAGTTTCTTCAAATAGTTCTGTTATTTGAAGCGGTTCAAGCAGAAAGACGTCCTGTTGGTTCCGCATCTAATAGCGATGCAGCACCAACAATGGTTGCAACAACTTCGGCTTCACACAGGTCTGATGTCACCCAGGTTAGTTCTTGCTGAATGATCAATCCTATTTTTAGCTGTTTTTAATTCTTGTTACTGTAGCTTACTGTGTGTCTTGATTTGACAAAGTTTTGGTAAACAGTCGATTTGCTAAAACTCGCACTGACGATATTTCTGCTTGCAGACACCTCCGATTGTAAAGCATGAAAGTGCTTTTATGAATGGTTTGCTCGCAATAGTGAGGAACGAAGTTGCAAATACTGAGGTATTTCACAAATATAAAGTATATTCGCAGTAAGAGATGTGTGGGTATTGTTCGAGAGTGCACCGTATTCTCTTAGTTCTGAAATTTTCTAAGCAGTAGCAATTTAGAAGTTTTCCACTGCAGATGCTTTCTGATGCGTATTCCGATTTGCAGTTAAAACAAGAATCAGGGGAAATGAAATGTTCTGAAGCACTGGATATACCACATACAAGTCCACTATCCATAATTCATCGATCTTCTGTTAGTCCTGAGCCTCAGTCATCAGTAATTAATGAGGTTGGTTCGGTGGCTTTTTTTTTGCTAGTTTTCGAAACTAATTTGTCACTTCAAGTAATTTTTTGTCGATTTGAAAAGTTTCGTCATTAGATGTTATTGGGAACCCTTTTTTCTAATTAATTTCTTATCAAAGTGTAAACTGGCCTTGGTCATATTTTGCTTTTTGTTTAGGATAAATACGGTAAAGAGGATGAGGAAAATACAGTATCAGCTCTTTTGCGTCCACCTTTATCAGCATCTCCTTCCTCAAGTGGTGCAAGTTCATTACTTGAAGATACCTGCTTACTGAATTCTGAGGTTTTCATTTAAATTCATAAATATGTGTGTATATATCTATTCCTTATGAAGTCATATCCCATTTCATGTCACAAAAAATTGAAAGAGAATATCATCTTGAAAAATCATATCAGATCATTCACGTTATTTTGAGCAATATTTTTTCAATTTTCGGACTTTTCATTATGGCTCTCTTGTTGTCTTTTAAGAATCGCACTGCTCTTCATTACATAAATTTTTAGCGTGCGAAATTCGAGTTATCAGTGCCACAGCCAATGCCTAATGAATTAAATATACAGTTTATATGTGAAACCGCCTCAAGATTGCTGTTTTTATCTGTTCACTGGATGAAGAGTTTTAAAGCTATCAGTTCAAAGTAAGTACCATGAAATTGTCACATCACAATTGCGCCACAGTTATTTACAGCTCTGTACTACATCTTCTACTCAAGTCGTAGCCTTAATCTGTTTGTTTTCATTGAAATTTACAGAAACGAAGACAAACAAAAAATGGACCAATAAAAGGTGCAAATTGTTTTTGTAAATATTTGTTATCTTAAAATATTTAATTCAAGTGAAATGTTACACAATTTATAAAATCACGATATATTTTGGTTGGTGCATGAGCAACTTATTGCTATTATTCATTCTCCATCTCTTTTATAAATTCAACGCACTAGATCAGGCTTTCCTCAGTTAGATTAAGTATTCATTGGTTTATCAGAATGAAGTGGTACTTGATTTGGTAATTGGATTAAATATGTGACATTCTCTCTAGTAAATGTCTCAGATATCTCCTTTGAAATTATATGAAACAGAATATCTTGTACAGATATCACTATTGAATCTGTGATTGAAATTTGAATGAATTTAGCAAACATACATTTGAGCTACTTTATTGTAATTATGGTTTAGTTTCTGCATTATTTCTGTGCATTTTTTGATGTTCATATCTATATTCAAGTTTGTTGTTCCCTTGTAACAACGTAAGATAATTGTTGCTAAAAGCACTTTGTGCTAATTAATAATTTTGCTTATACAAATTACGTATTTGCTGTAACCAAATTTACTGCATCATCGTCGTAATTGAATACCCTCACGATATTCATTAATATGGTTTTGTTGCTGTTTCTAGTTTATGGCACTTGTTTTAAGCTTATAGAAACTAGAAACTGTGGTTGATTTTAGATATGGTTGTATTTGAAGCGAGATTTTTTCACAAATAAGAAGAGCGCATATTGATTGCAAGGATAGTAACTTAATTTCTTGTTTCAGCCCAGACTGTCTTGAGCAGTTGATGAAATTAAAATGGTGTGATCTATTCATACTTGGTTTAATGCAGTGCTCAAATCAGTTTTGTCTTCCAAGTATGCTAGCTGCTATGAGCACTCATTTAAGTGCTTGTTCACGGATAGGTAATTTTATTGTCCTTGTTGTTAAATTAAAAAGTGAACATTGAGAGGCCATTTCACCATTTGTTGGTTTTTCTTGATACAGGTAATTATTTTAGGACAACTCAAAGCAGAACGGTTTGAAGAGGTTAATGAGCAGATTAGTTATTTATTCAAGCTTGTGCAACGGTTCGAGGAGTTAAAGTTGTCACCTATGGAGTTCGGATATTTGAAATTAATCTCCTTTACAGCAAATGGTTTGTTTTTGAATAAACCATGAGTAACTTAATATATACATTGAGTGTATATACTGGAACTTTTTATTGGTCGAGTCATATTTAAAAATGATTGGGCGCTAAAAACTTTCGAAGAATGAAAAAGAAAGAAATGATTTTTGAGTTTGTTTCTTGCAGATCTCCCTGGTTCTTCGACGGACACAAATGTGAAAGCAGTGCATGTACAAGCACTACAAGAACTATACGACCACATATTATCATTAAATGCATCGAACTGTGAAGATAGCGCTTCAGAAAATGACAATACTTCTGGAACTGTGGCAAATTTAACGATGTATAATGCAGTCGAACGTTACAGCCATTTGCTATTACTATTGCCAACGATGCGGTGGTTCAAGCAGACAGTACTTGTAGAATTATTTTTCTCAGGTCTCATTGGCAGCTTATCAATCGAGACTGTCATGCCATTTATTTTAGCGATGAATGTCATGAACGTCTTCGATGGTACAACTGGTGGTAATTCGTTACCAGGTGCCCAGTCACTCGCCAACATATTTTGCAAAAATGAATAGTGTGCTCGGTATTTCTTCCATTCCATCGTCTTCGGTGATAGTGATTATCTATTTTAGAGATCAAGCATTAATAAAGGATTCAGATTAGTTCAACTGAAATGTGATCATAATTTTGAAAATGAAATAGGACAATAAGGACACTAAGAATAATTGAAACTGGGATACAGCGTAGTGATTACAAAAATAGTCATTTAGCATCAGATGAAGATGTGTTTTGTAGTGTAAGAGCTGCGAAAGTGATCTGATGTAATTGAGTTTCATTTTATTATAATTAACTGAGTTCCATCACTATCATCGATTCTTTTATTTGGAGAAAGGAATTAATATGTTCTTAAAATAACGGTGATATTTAGCAGTTAATCGGTGCTTTTTATCATTTCATTTGCATGGTATTCGAATAGTAACAGTTGTTTTAATTCTGTTTAAGGTCTTCAAGTATTATCGTTCATAGTTTTGTTCTTGTTTTTCATTTGTGTTACTCGTTTCACCAGTTCGACAAATCAGATAATGCAGTTGTTGCTTTTCACTATGAGCCAAGCTGTAGGTAAAACATGCATGTCCAGAGAACCTTAGCACTTTCATCAGTTTCTTGCATTAGAATAATTTAATTTATAATGTCTTTTTAATTTGTGATTGTGTTATGCACAATCTCACCTCCAACAAAAATGAATTTTCATTATTGTTTACTATTAATTGCGGTTATTGTCATTCAAAAAAAAGAGCATGTGCAATTGTGTCTTTGCTGGGCTACATAGTTAGTGATGTTTGAGAATTGAAATATAGAATATTTTGTCGATAGCTTCTCCGGTGAATTCCTATGTTTTGCCTCATATTTTTGGATCTGGAATTTGTTTCAAATGATGTTGTTGGTGGGAATATTGGATATTTTTGTTGTACTATTAGTTTAGGTATCAATACCAATATTTCAAAACTACTCTGTTACCTTCTTTTGATATTATAGAACCATGGATTGCAAGATTACCTAATAGACGAGAAGTCAAAAATAGGGGATTGACAAATGATGTAGTTAGTAGTATTTGTAAGTCAAACTAAAAGATGTCGGACATGATAATGAAATGATTCACTGTACATCAAAAAGTTTGTGGTCTGGAATGTAGTTTTATATAAACGGTGATGGTAGGAGGCGGTAAATGACTCTTTCTGTGCTCAGCGCTCATAGCATTTTGCTTTATATTTTTAAGCTTTATAACTTGAATAAAAATAAATAGTGTCTTGTTTGTGTCGTTTCGTCATAATAGATTCACTAAATATTTGGTGCCCAACTAGTTTTTTTGTCGTTTGTTTTTGGTTATACTTCTTACGTCGCAATCTTGCAGACAGCGTCTGTACAGTAAATTTGGTTGAAAGTTTGATTTCCAGTCGTATAAAGGTAGTGGGTGGTGTGTTTAATTGTAAGTAAAGCATTTGCTTGTTCAGAGTTCTGGTTGCGAAGGGTGTCATTAATTATTTATGAAAGGGAGGTGAAGGTGGCATATTATGAAGTGCAGAAATAAGAGATATTTTGGACAGTTTTTGAGAGCGTTTTGATTTCCTGTTGCTCAGTAAATCCATGATCCTTGGGAGAAGGGATTACAGACTTGATAATAGTTGTATTCGGTTACATTGTGTGCAAGACATTGAACAATTGTGAAAAACTTGCGATAATTTCCGAACAAGCAGCAATCTCCGTGATCCAAATTGTCATGCATCGTGCTACAGAGTACTCAAGGCAATAAACTCTCAGAAAAATGTGGATTAAGTATAGTAGTCTGGTGTTTCACAGGTATCAAGAGGGATTAGATTTGATTTATTAGCTGACTAGCAATTATTTCATGAAATAACCAGTAACTGGAGAGCAAATTCAAAGTTTGTATTATTCGATGAAGATCTAATGGTAATGGATAAACTAATTGATCTGCATCCTATAATATGTCTGTAATGCAAAAGGAAAAAAGGACTCAGTAAATGTCAACTGCATGTATTGGCTTTAGTCAAGGGATATTTACACCAAAGATTAAAGGTAAGAAAAGAGAATGTTAGAAGTTTTGGATTCCTGTACTGCGCTCACATTCCAAATGAATTTTCATCATTGCTGCTCTCTTGAGCACTTGTCAAGTATTATTCATGATCATGATTAACAATGCCTTGTGTTAATGAGGAATTTCAGGCTTTAAACGTAAATACCTGATGTTTTGTAGAATTACTCATCAGGATATGTTGTTCGATAATTAATTTCGATGTAAACTTACACCTCTGGAAGTATGTACATGAGAGTTGGAGTAGGATATGTGTCATTATTTATGAATAACTTAATAAGTTTTAATAAAAACAGAATGAAGATATGTAAACTTAAATAGATTGCATTACAGTCAATGTAGTTATCATTTCATCACATCACTGTACCCCCATATTTTCTAAAGAGGAAATTTAGTTCTTGACTTTATAGACGTGTAATAAAGAATGAAGTCATCCTGTACAAGTAAATAGGCTGACAACTTCTAAGATGGCTCGGAAGTGCAGAAATCAGATTCCCGACTACACCACTAAGTACACGAACACTTCGTCAAGACATTTCTGTTTATTGTGCACTAATTCCACACCTGAAAAGTTCCACTGCAATCTGGATGTAAGATTTTCTCACGCCACATATGGTCTTTCGTATATTTGAAATATTTGTTTCTACAACGAATTTTGCCGTCCGGTTTTCAAGAACGAAAAATCTTATCCTGGTTGGAAGAGGAAAATAGACTGCGAGCTGTCTGCAGATTAATGAAAAATAGTAGAAGTTTTATCAGGAGCAACACTTTTGACCACCAACAATCAACATTCATACCTTTGTGCCTCAAACAATCCGAAAGTTACGAGAATTAATATAGTTGAATAACAGGTTCAAAGCATATTTGCCATGAAATCGACATTTCTGGTCTAGGTGACGCTGCATTTTGTTTCATATGATAACAGAAGTAATGAAGTGCACAAAAAACTGAGACGTGCGACATGTAATAAAACAAGATTCAAAATGCTTTTTAAGAGAAAGTCAGGAATGAAATAATTGTCGATAATTTTCCATGTTTATAAAATATTTGGTTCTAATTTATCTTTCAAACTGAAAAAAATTCCTCATTTTATGAACCAAAAAACCCTGCCAAAATGGTAAAATATTGAGAGTAAATAATATATTACAGTGAAAACAATTACTACAGCAAAATTTGCACAAAAATATATATCTTAAATAGCGTCAGGAATTATAAATGGAAAATTCTCGAGAATTAATATAAGAAAGATGGTTAAACTAGATAACAGAAGTTCATATCCAAATGTATTTTTGCAAAGTTTGATGCACCACGTCACTTCCATTATTCATTCTGCAGATTGTTTTCACGCAAAGCAAAGTGCTCAGAATTTACGCTTACACAATGTTGTTTACGCTCGTTCATATTGCAAATTCGACATAGTGCTTGATACATTTCTAAACCACCAATCATTTCCTGCTGTAAATGAGAACTATTAAACACATTTTCCTTAAAAAAGAAAACGCATTAATCTCGAAAAAAGATAAGTTTTGATGAAGCCAGATAGACTTTATTAAACTTTTAAAGATTGCCTTCTGATTTGAAATTATTCGGTGAGTAAATGAAGCATCGTTACCACAACCTATGCATACTGCTTTTAGTTTCACGATTTCTTCAGCTAATGAGCAAATACTGAGTATATTATTTTGAAATTCCTGAAATGGAAAGCAGTACACAACATTTGAAGGATCTGTATTACGTACACTTTTCAGCCGAATATTAAAATAAAAGTTTTAAAATGCTCAATTAAGGAATACCTTTCTGTTGAAATCTCCATCAAGAGAAGATATAACAACTACTTTGCCGAGATTGGCAAGAATATCAGAGTAGTACACAATATCAGGAAACTGAAATATTTTAATCAATGAACTAAAGTGTAGACTCAGTTTTCGTTCTGAAATTCATTTAGCAAGCCATCATTCAGGACGTATTCAAGGAAAATTTTTAATTAAAACCTATATAGATTTCCTGAAAAAACAGCGTTTCAGACATAAAATAACTCCCCAATACACAAGACATAAATTTTGTTATCAAAAAGAAAGAACTAAGTAACTTTTGAGAGTGGAAATTTCTAATTTTGTGGATATAAATTGCTATATTTCTTGTGAAGAAATTTGACATTAAAAGCTTTGAAAGTAGATAAATTTGAGAAGTTGTGATACAAGAACTGATAACATACGAATTGCCCTTCATCGATCAGAATAATCTCGTACTTCTTTAAGATTTCAAAAATTTCTCCAACTGTACGAGCAATCGTAGCATCTTGCATCTGCCAACTGAAATATTTCTACTATCAAAAATATTGAAAATCCAGAATTACATTATAGGCTGTAATGTCATTTTTAGTAATAAGACTGGCCAAAGATTACTCGTGAGTGACAACTTTTTGCAAGTCATAGCGTGTGTCTCCTGAGTACTTTACAACCATACAGGTGCGATTTGCCAAGGCATAACGATTTCGACGACGAATCAATTCCGTTCTAAAAATCTAAGCAGAATTCTCAAAAAAGTAGAGATATTGATTTAATGCTGCAAACAATCAAAGATTACTGTGAACAAAAACCCTTTAACTGTGAATTTACAATACAGCGAATCAGAATGGTTAAGTAGTATTAATGCATTCAGGAGAAATGCGTGAGAAAATCAAGCAACGTAAAGCGAGGACTACATGCACATACTGTTCTTAACTACGATTCAGCACATGGGTAATCTGATGAGTAGGCCAACAATACATCACAAGTGAGTGCTGATTTTAATTCATAAACAAACACGTAGATGGAGTTAAAATTCACGAAGAAAATTAAAAAAGCTTGGTTTGAATTTGATGCTATCAATCTTGCTAGTGAAAACTAACATGGGGAATAAACAGATCTAAACTCAGCCAATCTGTTGCTACTGTTGGTACACTAAATGTATTCTTTTCGTTTCGATAGGAATAATGAATGTTGTAAGTAGTAGTATAGCAAGATCTATTCGCTTTGGATTGTGATGAAATTTCAATTTCAAAAATCGATTTGTTTGGTAAAATGCACCGCTAGCGAATAGCTAGAAATCAGGTGTTCTAACAATGTACTTTTCCAAATAGATGCGTGAAGGACAACACATTTTTCTTCATAGTAACACAAGTTACTATCATTTTAATTCATTTTGAACGTAGAAATTAATGAGTGGCGAAATTCAGCCTTACAATAATTACAGCTTCTCATAGTAATGTTGAATACGTTCTGTTTGAAACCGGTGCTATAATAGAACGAAAATTGCGGTGCAGAATGAAATGGAAATAAAATTCTAAACATACGTCTTGCCGGAAAACATTGGTCCCAATATGAGCTCGACTTTACCATCGTAAGATGAGGTATCATCAGAATCATTTTTTGAGCATCGTTTCTAAAATAGTCAAAGCTATAGCATTTCTACTATATGACAATTAAAGTTCTCTGTCATGACAAAAGATTGGTAATACTTGATAAGAAAATAAACCTTTTGTAGCAAGAAATAACACCGGCGACAAACAGCTGCCTTCTTCAAAGCAACTTCAGTATTTTGCTGAAAGCGAATAAACTTATGAAAAAGAAAAAAGTGAACAATCTCCATATTTAGTTAAGAAATTTAAATTAACAGTGGCAGTAACGAAAAAAAAAGTATTTTTATAATGAGGAGAATAGAATCTCCTAAATATAAAAGACCCAAGCTGCATTATGGATAAAACCTAGAAAACATTGGTAAACCATAGGTGAGATTTCGTTGAAAAAACCCAGTTGAAATCTTATACCAGAAAAATTAGTGTAATGACAATAAAAAACTAGTTTGCAGTCGTCAAATTAGTATTTTCCATTTCAATATATAGCTCAATATTAACCAAACACCATTGAAATGCAATTTTGAACCTGTTGCTCATCGGTGAACTGAAAAGAAAACGACGCATCGTCCCCACAGTTAACACATACTGAACTCAATTTACATAAATCGTCACATCGTGGCAGTAATTCCATCACCGAGTCAAATCGCTGAAAAACTATGATGCAAACTAAAATAACCAATTCCGAATTACATGGCATGTAATAAACTATCACAAATTTTTATCTTGAACAGAGCAAAAATATGACAAAAATTTATGCACTCCATGAAAAATTTAAAAAAAAAATCACTTTTCTCATTAAGTCGCCATTCAGAGTTGCAACCAATACAATTTTACCCAAATCTGCCAAAAAATCGGAAGATTCCACAATATCTTCAAACTGAAAAAGCTTGTGAAATTCCACTTGAAGATATTAAAATAATGATAGAGAACTGATATTACTTACATAATGACCATCATCAATTGCAATTACATCAACACATTGAAGTTGCTGAAGCGCATCATCGATTTTCATTAAGGTCAAGATTTTCTTATAACCGCCACCTAATTCTACTTGACAACTGAAATTCGTGTTTGTACATTTTAAGCATTTGTAGTTAGCATGCTGTTGTACTTTAACCATGAAAACTGATGAAATATACGCAAAACTGTTATGTTTAAACTAAACTGCTTGCCATATATACAAAAAAGCATTTAAATTTGACCTTTTGTAAACCCTATCATGATATTCCGAAGTAATCCGACTTTTGTGTAAGATAACACAGCAGCTGCGATTTGCAAGCATATGCCGTTCCACACGCCGCAACAACTCAGTGCTGAAAGTAATTTTAATATACATAACCTCGAACTCAACGTTTTGTTTACATTTAGAACAAAGAATGTAAATAAGGCTACGATAACAAACTATTTTTTCTGCAATTCGATAGCGTCTTAAAAATTCAGTTGAAATCATATCTTTCTTATTCATTTCTCATGAAAAACTTGATATCTTATCTTACTCCCATTTCTTTTCAAGAAAATTTTAAAAAAAGTAAAACTGTATACAAATCAAATACAAAAACACAAACGTCTTTCCAGAGAATACTGGACCGATAATAAGCTGTAAACTGCCTCGAATATTTTCAGACTTTTTCATGATATTGCTAGAGACCAATGAAATACCCGCAAATATGCTGAAATATTAGATATTATAGCGAACAAGCGTTTCAAGTTAAATGAGTTTATTATGTAAAACCACAGCTGCGGTATAATACGAATAGATACTTTGTCTATTACTTGTTATGACAAAATTATCTGGAATGATAATTTTAGTACCGGTAAAGATGATTTATACAAATGTATTCTTTATGACAATACATCACGGAAAATTTTGGCATTTCTGAAAAACAGAAACTGGAAAGGTCATATTTGGGATGCAACTACGCCTAAAAGATGTGTAATGCACGCACAAGAATTGGCTGTGGCATTAAATAAGCAATCTCAAATACTCTAATGTTGCATTCACCAAATAAAACAATCAACCACACAAAAACTCAAAAAACTCTGTATAATTTCAATGCGCATCATAAAAACACTAGCTAATTTTATAAT